>JANQDE010000669.1:20643-34188 GCA_037157785.1 Cephalotes varians
TCGTACGTAGTTGTCTCTTGGTCTGTCCCACGTACGAGGCATCACAATCCTGACAAGAAATCTTATAAACGACTTCCCGGTGTGACATAATATCGAGATTATCCTTACCGCATTTTATAAAACTATTGAGCGTGTGCGGAAATGAAAATGCGATGTCCAAACCATATTTCTTAGTAACAGGTATGAAACTTTCAGAGATGGATTTGAGGTATGGAATTGTGAAAAATTCTTTTTTCGTTGTCAGATCATTAATGTTGTTAGTATCAATATCAGTCAGCTTGAAAATAGTGAGAGTTTCTTTTTTCGAATGTAATGTGATTTTAGATCTTATAGTATTAAAAATGAAAGATAGTGGATAATCATTATTGAGTAGGACTTTGATCGATTCAGTTAAATTCTTTTGATGGAAACGAGAATGGGACAACAAGATGGTTTTGTCATCCATTCCAAAAATAACGCCTCTTTTATGCGTAGTAGGATGGTGTGAAAGGAAGTTCAGGTATCTCCCTGAGGACGTCGGTTTCTTATACAAATCGAAAATGATTATATGATTGTCAATGATAATCTTAGTGTCCAAAAAGTTGATTTGATTGTTGTCGCTGTTTTCGAGAGTAAATTTTAATCTGGTGTGAAAAGAATTGAAAGTCATGAGGATGTCATTGAATTGGGATTGGTGTGCAACTAGAAGGATATCATCTACATATCTGTAGTATATAGGAATATTGAAATGTAGGAATTTTAGAGCTTGAGTTTCCAGGTCTTGTAGGATAAGGTCCGAAATTATGGGGAAAGGGGGGAGCCCATAGGGGTACCAAAGATCTGCTTGTAGTTGATGTGGTTAAAAGAGAAGAATGTGGAGTTGAGTATAAGTTTAATAGCAAGCAGAAATTTCTCAATGAGAATGGCAGTATTCATTGCTATGAAAAATATATAGCTCTTTCCCTTGTTTAAAAAAATATATGTTCCATGAGACATAGCAAAAAAAGACAGCTTAAGGGAAATCGGTGTGCGATAGCAGCGGATGCGATGATTAACACAAAGAGGATATAATTTATCGTCAAGAAGACGCTAAACGTTTAAAAGGAATTCGAAGACAAAAGACCTCCGATACTTCCTTCCTCTGCTGTTTTACGTAAAGCGAAAGAAGAGCGATTATTAAACTAACATGGTGTAATATTTAGTAGTCCTGTGTTAAATTTATTAAATCATGCAAAATATGATAAATACGCAGGGTCAATTATTAACATTGGTCTCTTACCTTTTTATTGCATGTATTGGACTTCTGAACAACAATTCTTACACAGCACGATGTAAAAATTATATAAAAATTATATAACTTACATTTCACAAAAGTTCATTTTTTTATTTTTAAGTTAAGTGTAATTTATATTAAGTTAAACTAAATTATGTTGATTTGATTTTACCTTGATATTAACAGTTCATTTTTTRAGCATTACATTCTTCGCTTAATTTTTTTAGATTTAGTTTTGTTTTTCCAACAAGATGATATACCTCCTTTTAATTTACATGCCGTTGAATTGAAAAATCGTTTAAAAATACTTAAAAACCGGAACTGTCGTCCAAATCTATGGAAAGCTTTGGAATTATTGCAGAACTATCGGAAAATGCCAAAAAGTCGGCTAGAACTCCCGATAACGAGGTACTTTACTCTTGTGGTGAGGTGCCAGCGCTCGGAATAAAAAATCGTTTAAAAATATTTAAAAGCCGGAACTGTTGTCGAAACCTGGAAAGCTTTGGAACTATTGCAGAACTATTGAAAAATGCCAAAAAGTTGGCTGGAACTCCCAATAACGAGGTACTTTATTCTTGTGGTGAAATGACAGCGCTCGGATTAAAAAATTATTTAAGAATAATTAAAGGCTGATACTTTTTCTGAAATTTATCAGGAACTTTAGAACTCTTCGAGAACTAAAAAATTTCGTGATTTAATTCAATGTTCTTCGAAACTTGAGATGCCGCCTTATATTTTCAAATTTCTTTTTTTTTCACTAAATCAACAGAACTATTTTTAAAACCTATCAACTGTAGAATTATTGCTGGTGCAAATCGAACTGTTATTAAAATCTACTTTTGTAGTTGAGTGCCACGGGAAGTTAGCACCTCATATTTTCATGTCCTTTTTTTTTCACTAAATCGATGGAACTATTTTTAAAACTTACTGTATAGGAACTGTAGAACTATTGCGGGTGCAAACAGAACTGTTGATGAAACTTTCGGTTTTTGAAAATGAGGTGCCAACTTCACGGAGACAGTATGCACTATTTTTCGGAAAATACAACTACGTCTTTCATTACGGAATTACTCTATGTACATTACACGGAAAATGGGAAATCGCATTAAGCGAGATCCAATTTTTCTGAACTTTTTTACACGTACACCGCGGGGAAAATGTGCTTAGATTTGTCGATATTAAACATAATGACGAAAAGGATGAGGATCCGTTTATAGCGAAAGAAGCTGTAATACCGAATGGCGTTTACAAACGTATCGAGGAACTTATTTCTGCGATTAATACAGGGTACAAAAGCGCCAAATCTCATTTATATTTCGAACAACAAAATGCGACAGGCAGAAAAATCGCTATGCGGCTTAGCTGTGAAAATGATGGGAATTGCAAAACGATCATTATATAAACTTTTTAATAACCTTCTATGAATATTCAGTCTCGAATCGAACACCGCGTATCATGCCTCGATCAAGATAAATCTAATTCTAACGTTCATAATACATTAACTTTTATTAACACTTTGACTGCCACGCCGAAATCATATGTTTCGCTCGGGACGCCACGGCCGTTTATGTTATGATGCAAGATTTGTTCTAATATTTTCTTCATTGACGTTCTAATAATAATTTTTAATTGTTCAATGGGGCACTTTTTATTTCAAAGTATGTTCTAATAAGCGGTTATATTCAACTGTCATTTTTCATTCAATTTTTACAATTGTAAGAAGTTCAGATGTTACGGTCACTAGTGACCACCGTGGCATCACAAAAGAAACCGCGACCGATCATATATGACCAACGTGGCAGTCAAAGTGTTAAACTCGGATTTCTCAACACCTCGCAAATACGAATTATATATTCCTGCTTTAGAGATCCCTATAACTTGTGGCTCAGAATTCCCGAAAATCGTTTATTGTGATGTTTGTGCGCCTTATATAACTGGCGATACGCGAACTCCTCTACTCCGGATAGTGCCTCTCGGAAGCCGGACATAATTAGTCATACGGGACGGATGTGATGAAACATTTCTTTCCTCTGCATTATATTCCATTGCAGAAAACGATTTCTGCAAAATTAAAATAGATGAGATCAGTTCGGAAAAAGAATACTATTCGAATCTGGAACACTGACGGTGACATTGCACTTTAGACGTGTCCAATAACATTCGAGAGTATACGAAGAGCAGAAGCTACGATAAGTGAAAAACTAAATTTCGCGATAGAATATGACGAGTGAGGCGCGCTTCGCCTCCGCAGAGGTAGGATGTGGGCAGGGGCGCCTTTGCGTGTCTAATCAACAGCTCCAATACTTTAACAACGATCTTTATTGTATTTCTGTATTATGTACAATGTCGGTGAACGAGCTATATACAGTGTGTGTGTTATATACAGTGTGCATGTGTTATACGCAGCGTGGATACGACGCGTAGTCTGCGTGGTGAGCACAGCTTGTATCAGGATAGTGGTGGCCCTGAAAAGGGCCGTTCGGCGCGAAGGTCACGCTCTCGGCCTTCACTCGAGTCGCGGTAGCGTGGCCGTGACGCGCCTGGGTCCCCAACGGCGTAAGGCTGGCGGCGTGCCGGGCGGCGTGTAAGAGCGCTCCGGCGTGTCGTCGGTTGTCTGCGTAGAGCGGTCCGTCTTCACCGGTGCCTCCACCTGCGTATCGCTATCCACTATCTTTAGCTAGGGTCGTTCGTTCTCACTCCTTGATTCCCAGTCGCTTTCGCTCTGCACTGCCTGCGAGGTTGTAGTCGGCAGGCACTGGACGCCGCGGTGGACGCGGTCTGGCCGCCGCGGTGGAGTCCTCCCGAGAGGGGACAGCAGTGCTGGTGGACGCCAGAAGGGTGAGGTGAATCTCTTCACTCGTACGTCCCAGGAGGTCCCTCGGCGATCTCGTGAGCCTTGGTGATGAGAAGTCCAGCGGGATGAGCTTCCACCGTAATTCGGGCTCCGGCGATTTTGGGCCGTCCCTGGGTGGAGAGGCTGGATGCTCCTTGGTACCGTAAGGCTTGGCGTTGCTTAGCTCGGCTCACTGTAATACCTCGTCGCTGTAGCTCCGGCTTACTCCGTCTGCTACAGACTCGAAGTGAAGCGTAAAGGCTCCCGGCGCGAGTACTTGTGTGGTCTCACAGACCGCCACAACGAGTATTATGCGACGTCGAAGGAAGCCGGTAGGGGTGGTGCGATTCCGCGAGTTTTCGTTGGTTCACCTTATCAACGTGGCCATGGAATCGAAAGTTTTCTCGGAGAATTATTCAGGAAAATATTATCTCATCTAGGTAAAGGAGCGCGTGCGATTGGTAAAGAGGCTTTACACGCAAGAATTAACGTGATAGAATGTCGGAAACAACATATTCTGTTAAAAGAAGCAATGAAAACTCGATTCAGGGAATCACGCGGAAATCTCAATAGAAAAGCTGAAGAGAAAATGAATAGCCTGATCATGATATAAAGTATCCGTGAAAACGTTGGGACTTCAGTTTCCTCTGGGTAACCTCGACATTCGCATTGCGACGAGGGCATCGCTGCTTCGTAAACGCCGACGATCAGACAAAAGAAAATCATCGAAAAGTAGTGTGCGGAAAAAGAGTAAGAAATCAAGGAAGAAAAAGAAGAAGAAAATTCACGCAGTAGGCCGAAAAACCAAAAAGCCATCCGCTACGAAGCGTTGTAGAGCCAAAAAACGCAGCGTACCTGACATATTCTTTTAATCGAAGCGCGAACTAGAAATTCGCGATGCAAAGAGGGGTGCAAACATGTCCTTTCTTCACACCCACTCGAACGAGTTTAAAAAGCGAACTTGATCTCTTTTCTTTACCGTCTACCCAGACGAGTATCGGGAGCTTACAATGGATTTATTACAAACCCCATAACATCGCTCGCGGACGATGCTCCTATAGAATTCGTCATACTCGGTCACGAGGAAGACTATCTCACGCACACCATGTTGAGTCTTCGCATACGCGTAGAAACTCTCCCCATACCAGGAGTCGCGTCAACTACCCCCGCTAACGCGGTCAAAATAGGTCCTCTAAATCATGTTCATTTAAATCAATGTATATTTCAATCAAAAGCTCGTGCCGCCTTCAAACAACGCTTACGCATAACGAGCATATATAGAGGCTTTATTAAGTTATGCTTCACCCACAAAAACTTCCTATCTGATCATTTGCTTGTGGGACGTGGATATCCCCGATTTCATGGACGACACGTTAGATTTGGAAACTTCAAATCAGGCTTTCGTAAGCGTGCGCTATGTTCGCAAAGAGCGCGTTAGATCTCATAGGGCATCTTTATTGCAACTGATCGTAAGAAGAGCAAAAATAAGCCCCAGCGTACTACTCGTCTATGCGCGGATGTTGAGTAAAACTACCGCCAAATATCCTCTCACGAGAGTCGAGATTAAAACATTTATAATACACGCTGGTCTCGTGGGAGAATCGTTAGATAATGCGATACTCGTGCAACTGCCGAAACGAATAATAGTCGGCTTTATCGATAATAAAGAGTTTAACGGCGATATATAGAAAATTAAACCTGTTTAATTTTAAAAACTTGGATTTAGTCATGGATATAATCATCGATATACAAGTTTTCCGTAATGTGATGAGAAGTTTATTCAGAAAGAAGTTGCCGTTGTTGCGATTAACGCGATCATTGGACACTGGAATGTGATTCCACCTTGTCCATTTAGTGATTTATCCGAGAAAATTTAGACGAGAAAACAACTGGTTTCGCGGAATTATCATGGCATTGAGTGATTCGACGGCGAAGCCAATCTCAAATATTTCACGCTACAACGCGAAATTATACGGCAAGCATGCTACATACATACTAGAGGGCAAGAAAAAACTAATTACTTACGTGAAAACTAATTACTTACTCTCCAGAAATGTATATAATCTAGAAGGAATTTCCCCGCCAAGAGTTACATGATGGGTAGGAGATGGGCAGACAACGTTGTACTTATCACGGATTTTGAGCTAAAGCAAAATTTCTTTGCGCGTTGTACAACGCTTATAAATTAAGACGTTGACTTGTGCAAAATAACAGCAACTCGAGCTACGATTCGAGTGTTCTCAACGATATTACGGCGGCGAAGCGGAATCAAACAGCAGAATTTTCGCAATAAGAAATCAAAATTTTGACCTGCAACATTGAAGCATGGAGAAATAACCTGCAACATTGAAGCATGGAGAAATAACGTGATAAAGAAAGAAAAAAAAAGAGAAAATTCAAAGCGAACAAGCGAAAAGCGATTACTCGTTAGCGGACGAAGAGAAAGAAGAAGAACATTTCTCCAAAATCATCTCGTCAAAGACAGAGGCGACATCAGGAGACACGGTAGTGTCTCGGGTATCAAGTATATCGAGCAATATTCAAGTATATCGAGAGATATACATCACTCGAGAAGCTACCGTATATCTTTACGCGAGTCGGCGAGATGCGAGCACCTGAGACTTTTGTATTTAAAAAACGACTGAACCGATCAAATTCTAAATAGACTCAATCGATAGCTTGGGTATGAATTATATCATAAAAGTGTTTTCATTTTTTTTCGGCATGCACTACGAGCGGAGATATTGCGATGCAAAGTTTGATTTTAAATAATTTTACATTAAGAAACGTCATTATTATTATCGTTATTATTAACGTCGTCGACTTTGTACGGTTGCAATTTTCGTCACGAGAGGCGCTAGCGATCGAGCTCAAGCCTCTGTTAGTTTCGGGTCGTGAGGAGGTTACACAAACGCATACACACACGCGTCCACGCGCCCACGCGCCTACGCTCCCACGCTCCCACGCGCCCACGCACCCACGCGATCACGCACCCACGCTCCCACGCGCAGATGGACGGACGGACGGACGCGCCCACGCTCCCACGCGCGGACGGACGGACGGACGCGCCCACGCTCCCACACGCGGACGGACGGACGCGCCCACGCACCCACGCTCCCACACGCGGATGAACGGACGCGCCCACGCACCAACACTCCCACGCGCGGACGGTCGGATGGACGGACGCATCCACACGCCCACGTTCCCACGCGCGGACGGACGGACGGACGGATGGACGGACGCACCCAGCCACCCTCCACCACCCCACCCACTCCCCGCCCACCACCCCCACCCACCCACCCCGATCTCACCTCCACCACACCCCATCCCTACCCCACCCACCATCTATCAAACCCACCCAGGCTCCTACCCACGCTTCTACGCGCCCACGCGACCACGCGCCTACACTCCCACGCTCCTACGCGCCCACGCTCACACGCGTTCACACGCCCACGTTTCCACGCGTCTCCGCACACAGGCGCCCTCCTGCCTATGCTTCCACGCACTCACGCTCCTACGCGACCACGCGCCTACACTCCCACGTACACACGTGTTAGTGCGCCTACGTTCCCATGCTTCCACGCACCCAATCGCCAACCCGCCCACGCGTTCACGCTTCTACGCGCCCACGCGCCTACCCACCCACGCGCTCACGCTCCTACGCGCCTACGCGACCACGCGCCTACACTCCCACGCACACACGCGTTAATAAATACGCCTACGTTCCCACGCTCCCACGCGCTTAATCGTCAACCCACGCGTTTACGCTTCCACGCGTCCACGCTCCTACGCGCCCACGCGCTCACGCGGCTACCCTTTCATTAATTGAATTTTTCATTATGTACGTAAAAAATGTAAAGTAATTTAAAAAATTACAGAAAAAATAGAAAGAATATTAAATATTGAACATAACAGTATATCAAAAATTCATTCTCGGTCAACGTGTATGTTTTTTTCATGAGAATCATTTATAATTTATTTAGAGGACAATCTCATTGCTAAAACAAGAACAATTAAATTAAATATTAACCATTAACTGCCACACTTCTCCAGAATCGCATAGCTGCCATACTGGGACGTCTCAGACCCCAGCCACAAAATCACTTATTACAAAGAAGCTATTGACTTTTTTTATTTGAAAATCTTCTTAGGTAGTTATCACAGTGTTTTAATAATTATTTTTGGCCACTTTGCCGGAAATTAATAAAGAGAGCGTAACAAAATTCGAGTACGCAAAAAACGAAAAAATGCTCGTTTTTACAAAAAAAAAATCATAAATTTTTTATTTTTGCGTATTAAGGGTCAAAAATTTAATACGATACTCGTAAGTTATTGTACTTTAGAGGAAAAAATCGTTTATCAGTCGACTTTTAAAAAAAGGTATTCATTTTGAGGAATGAAGGAACGAATTTCCGGAAAAAAATCATTCATTTTATCTCAAAAGATATATTTTATTTCTTAAAAAAAGAATACTTTTACATAAAAATTGAACGTATACATATAATATAATATAATATAATATAATAATTGTTGCGTACGCCACCCGGTGAGCTCTCCGTTCGCGTGAATGGCCTCTATATTCGGGCGAATCCTTGTTGTCAAGGAGAATAACAAGAAGGGAGGGGATGTTCGGAACAGAGTTTTGACGTGGCGAGAGAGTCGGAGATATTTCTTGGAGTGACTTTCTGTTAAGAGTTATAAATAAAGTTTGTATTCTTTTAAATCCCGTTCCGTCCTTCCTTGTGTGCGAGTGTTCCCGCGAGTGAGTGTGTTTGACGCGCGTGTGTGTACGGAGAGATACGCGCAACATTTGGGCGCAAAATATTGCGCTCCCTTCTTATTACTCTCCTTGACAACGAGGATTCGCCCGAATATAGAAGCCATTCGCGCGAACGGAGAGCTCACTGGGTGGCGCACGCAACACTATATAATACATAATAATATAATGATATAATAATACAATATAATATAATAATATAATATAACATAATATAAATCAATTAATTGTGACTAAATAATCATTATACAAAGTGAGATGTGATGTTCATCGCAAATAGAACGTTTGTTGCATTGCACACACCTCATTCGGTATTTTATTCTTCCGATTACAGAAGTCGCATCTCTTCCTCGTAGACAACTTGCATCGCTCAAAAGTGCTTGGATGCGTCGAAGTTCTGTTGTATCTGATCTGTATTGTAGGGCTCTAGTGATCCACGCGAAGCCATTTTTTTTTTTAGTTTTACATGTGTACTTCTAAATCATTTAATGCTTTCTATATTGCACGAAACGCAATTATAAATAAAATAATATTCTTATTCTATTACAAATTATAAATTATCTAAAATAACCTTTACACTAGAAATATTATTCTTTAAATTAAAAATCGGAATTTGATAGAATTATCGCGGTTTTAGAATGAAAATATTGAGTTGGAACAAAAGTTCGTAGCGTTTTTTTTAGCTTAAAATTCTATTTACAACATTTTCATCAAATTTTTCATCAAAAATGAATGAAATTTAAATTTCAAAAAAAGTATTTTAAAGCTTGAAATCTCTACTTAACTACTCAAAAGCTTATCATATTTTTTGAGTTTATGTGAGTTTGGTAATTTTTACATACAGAAAATTATGACTTGAAAATGATGGAAAATTTTTTTCTTACTTTGTTGGTTTGTAACGTGTCCAAATTAAATTTGAGAAAATTTTTGACTATCTATTGTGAAAGCTTGAAGCTTTCCCTACAAATTTTACAAATGTTTTTACGATTTTTTATTTTTAAGTTTTTACAAGTTAAATAAACTGGGATTCTGACTTTGATTGCTCATAACTCCATTAAAAGTCATCGTACCATAATTTGTAAAACAGATTCTGAAAGCGGAAACTTTGCTCTATCAAATGATGTTATACTAATAACAGAATAGAATTTTGAAATATTATATTTTTATATTATTATTTATTTATAATAATTATTTTCATTCTAAAATCCGGATAATTCTATCAAATTCCAATTTTCAATGATAAAATAGAATAATAGTTTAAAAAATCGAAATGACAAAAAATGATTTAGTACTTCTAATGTAAAGACCATTTTAGATAATTTATAATTCGTAATAGAATAAGAATATAATTTTATTTATAATATTGTGTTTTGTGCAATACAAGAAACATTAGATGATTTAGAAATATACATGTACAATCGGAAAGATAATGACGCTATATATAAAAAGTTTAAACTAATGATTTTAATTATGTAAAATTTATAAAGTACATAAATTTATTTTTCTTTACTGATTGCACCATTTAATGACAGATAAAATATAAAAAAGTATCAAGTATAAAAAATGTCAAATATAGACGACCTCCTCGTACACGAAAAGCTGCTAAAAAAAATGCATGACATCATTACAAAATTACTTTTTTAAAAAAAGGTAAAAAAAGGGTGTCAAGTATAGGCGTAATTTAAAACACCTCGAAAAAATTAATGTATTAAATTAAAAAATAAAACCTAAGTGGAACAAATTATTACACTCGAAAAAAACTAATGTATCAAATTAAAAAATAGAACCTAAGTGACAGTATCTTGTATTTCCACTTAAAGAATCTTTCTGTTTTAATCCATAATAATGAACCCTAATAATATTTATATCATTTGTATAAAAGATTTGATATCAAATAAATGGCGCCAAGTTATAATCCCATTATTTCGAAAGTTCTATAATAATAATAATGAACCCTAATAATATTTATATCATTTGTTATTACAATACTCAGCCCAAATAATATGTATATCATTTCTATAAAAGATTTGAAATCAATAAATGGCGCCAAGTTTCATATAACCATTCCAAAGTCTTCCTATTCCAAGCCAAGTTTATACTATTCAAGTTACCATTTTAGTTAGTTACCATTTAATGAACATTAACATTAACGTTAAAATTACAATTGCTATAATTATTGCTATAATTATTGCTATAATTAAGATAATTAAGATATAAATATTATCTTATCTAATACTTAATTTTAAACTTCATTCTAAGTCGCGCCTAATCAATTTACTCGCTCGCACATATGCCTATACTGATTATTGTTATGTTTGCATCGCATATTTCTATAAATTCTTCTCATTACTTTACTTAATTGGTATAAGTAACTTTGGTAATTATTTAGAATAGGGGAGCCACCTCCGATTTGAATAATTGGTAATTCTTTAGTTGAGGGTCGCCACCTCCAAAATCGATAAAATTAGGCTCATTCGACGCGTTTTTGCATGAAACGAAAGAATCCGTCAATAAAAAGTGTCGCTCTGCCCCACGAACCGAGATATTTAACGTTAAAGTTCACGACTGTTTAGGTTAGAAAATGTGTCATATCGACTGAATGTAGTGACACGATCATGCGCTGTAGTCACGTGCGCATGCTCTGACGTCACGTGCGCATGCTCTGACGTCACGTGCGCATGCTCTGACGTCACGTGCGCATGCGTGTAGTAATTTTTCGATACACAGTGCACGAAATTTGAAGTAAACACCGCGCGGCGCGGGGGGAGGGGGAGGGAGAGGGAACCTCCCCCACACGCATGTACCACAGCACGGGGGAGGGAGGGAGGGATTGAATCCTCCCCTACACGCATGTACCTGTCGCGGGAGAGGAAGGGGAGAGGAGGGGAGGGGTTCACTTATAACTTTCAACGCAGAACCAATATATGCCTTTTCAATAAATTTTTTTTTAATTATTCGTGCTACGAATATAATATATGCTATATGTACATATATATGTACATATATACACATTATAAGATGTAAAGAAGAGCTAGTACATTTTTTAATCAACCACGGTGTTTAAACATCTACAATTAAGTATAATAAATGTGGCAATAATATAAACATTAATAAAGAAACATTCTACTAAAAAACGTGTCTTCATGCTGTGCTGGTACTTGGTTCCGGCTCGCTGGACGATTCTGGCTCGTTGAAAGTGGACATCGGAGGATATAATTCAGCGATGATATCAAAAAAGATTTCTATGCGCTCCAACCGGCTATAGGCGCGTTTGAAGAGAAATTCGGCTAAATATCCAAGAACGTGATCCTCTCGGGTTCCGTACCTTGGTATATTTCCTCGAACTTCTCTCCAAACACGCTCTATATGTTGCGTGTGAGCACCTGTAAGTTTAAAAAATATTAGAACATAAAGTGCATTGAAATTATAATATATAATCATTTTAAACATTTCTTACCGGTTTGAGGATCAACGAAGTTGTAGGAGTGGTTGACTGTCAGATGTTGGAAGCCCTCATTGTTTAAACAATTATAGGACTTCCAACAATCTGACACGATGGTAGTTCCTGGCAATATCCACTCCTTTATACACGCCAGGAGTGTCTTCTCCGTTCGATCCTCTACTGGAACGATAAAAATCTTCTTTGAGTCTCGCTCATATCCTCCGAATATCCAATGGCCTTTCACGAGCCGACCACGATTATATTTGCGTTTGCCAATTTTTGCTTCATCGATTTCAACCGTGCGTCCTGGGCCACCAAGTTTTTGACTATTTTTTTCAGCCCAGAACACACAGACCTGTAAGTAAAAATATTTTTTTATAATTTATATATTTTTCTGTAGGCTACATACTCTGTTTATTGAAATATAATAATTACCTCTCGGCAAAAATTGAACCAGTCCACGATCGTGGTCGACGATGCACCAGTTTCGTCTAGCGTGTCATCGTGACGAGGGTGTCTTAACACTAAGAAACACGCTACTATCCTACAAATAGTAGCGATTTCTAAATGACTTTTGTGGAACCAAGTACGAACTTTAGCACTTTTTTTGAAGTCGCACTTCAGGGAGACACGTTTTTTATGAGCATTTTTCATTGTATATCGTCGATTACAATGAAAAATTAATGTTTYTTTATTAATGTTTAAGTCATTGCCACATTTTTCACACGTAATTGTAGACATTAAAACACCGTGCTTAATTAAGAAGTCTACTAACTCTTCTTTACATYTTATAATGTAGGAAAAATCTATTAATCCTAACATGCTTACATGCAAGCGTACATGCACTTCGTAACAATAATAACATTATGTGTTTCTTTTGTTTCATCGTTAAGTTCAAATTTCGTGCACTCTGTGTATCGAAAAATTACTACACGCATGCGCACGTGACGTCAGAGCATGCGCACGTGACCACAGCGCATGATCGTGTCACTACATTCAGTCAATATGACACATTTTCTAACCTAAACAGTCGTGAACTTTAACGTTAAATATCTCGGTTCGTGGGGCAGAGCGACACTTTTTATTGACGGATTCTTTCGTTTCATGCAAAAACGCGTCGAATGAGCCTAATTTTATCGATTTTGGAGGTGGCGACCCTCAACTAAAGAATTACCGAATAATTTTTACATATGTTGTCAAGGTCATTGTCCCGAGTAATAATATGAAGGTTTTAGGCGGGA
>JANQDE010000670.1:0-18647 GCA_037157785.1 Cephalotes varians
TATATATATATATATATATATATATAACTCAAGTGGTAATACTTTTGTAACAAATTATTGTAACCCAAGTGGAAGTAATTTTGTAACAAATTATTCTAACCTATGTAGTAATAATTATCCCAAGTGGAGTGACAGTAAATCTTTTCTATTCCAAGTGGAAGTAACTTTGCAACAAATTATTGTAACCCAAGTGATAGTAAATCTTTTTTAATCCAAGTAGTAATAACTTTTTTTAAGTGGTAGTAACACGTATGAAAGATTTGAAATCAATAACTGATACCAAGTTATAACCTTCCTTAAAATTACGTTATCTTATTCAACACAAATATTACGCATTATTTATATCCATAAGAACTGCATTATCTTACTCAACCAATGTGATATCTATTATTTGTATAAAAGATTTGATATCAATAATTGGCGCAAAAGATGCGTAAATATAATAATTTGTTACAAAAGTACTACCACTTGAGTTAGGTTAGAATTGAGAAATTTAGTATCACAGGTTAGAATAATTTGTTACAAAAAATAATGTCTTACGTTCCACTTAGATTGTACAAAAATTAACGCGTATACGACGAGCGCGTACACTTAGCGCTTTTTTCACCTTTTTTTAAAAAGGGTGTTATTATCATTTTTACTATCACTATCACTTGGGTTAGAATAATTTGTTACAATAACCGGTGACCTCGAAAAGCTTTACATACCAAATTTTATATAAATTGATCGCATTTTCAATTACAGTCCACCATTTTGAATTTTATAATTCTAACTTCAGATTCATAACTAGCGACCTCCAAAACGCCTACATACAAAATTTTATAAAAATTGGTCGCGTTTTTAATTTACGTCCGCCATTATGAATTTTATAATTTTGACTTCAGATTCATAACTAGTGACATAGAAAACCTTTACATAACAAAATTTATAGAAATTGGTCGCGTTTTTAATTTTCGTCCGCATTTTGAATTTTATAATTCTGATTTCAGATTCATAATAACCGGTGACCTCAAAAACATTTTCGTACAAAATTTTATATAAATTTGTCGCATTTTCAATTATAGTTCGCCATTTTGAATTTTATAACTCTGACTTTAAATTCATAATCAGCGATCTCCAAAATTTCTACATACTAAATTTAAGAAAAATTTGTTACGTTTCTAATTCTATTTTCGTCCGCCATTTTGAATTTTATAATTTTGACTTCAAATTCATAACCAATGACATCGAAAACCTATACATACCAAATTTTATATAAATTGATCGCGTTTTTAATTTTCATCCGCCATTTTGAATTTTATAATTCTGATTTCRAATTCATAATAGCCGGTGACCTCGAAAATCTTTACATACCAAATTTTATATAAATTGGTCGCATTTTCAATTATGATCCGCCATTTTGAATTTTATAATTCTAACTTCAGATTCATAACTAGCGACCTCCAAAATCCCTACATCCTACAAAATTTTATAAAAATTGGTCGCGTTTTTTATTTACGTCCGCCATTTTAAATTTTATAATTTTGACTTCAAATTCATAATTAGTGACATCGAAAACCTTTACATAACAAAATTCATAATCAGCGACCTCCAAAATCTCTACATATCAAATTTGATAAAAATTTGTTGCATTTCTAATTTTTGTCCGCCATTTTGAATTTTTTAATTCTGACTTCAAATTCATAATCAGTGACCTCGAAAATTTCTACATACCAAATTTAAGAATAATTGGTCGCGTTTTTAATTTTCGTCCGCCATTTTGAATTTTATAATTTGCACTTCAGATTCATAACCAGTGATCTCGAAAACGCCTACATACCAAGTTTTATATAAATTGGGCGCGTTGCTGTTTTATAACTCATGCGTCAAAAAAAGACATCATCCCCACTACCTCGCCTCCGGACACCATTCCCACTACCTCGCCTCCGGCGGCAACGACGACGACGTTTTTTAATCAGAAAATTTCCAGATTCAGACTTTGTGTCACAATATCTTCGTTTGTAGGACACGTAGAGAAAAAATAAAAACAGTTTTATTATATAATTCAAACACAAGCTATCGATTGAGTCTACTTAGAATTCAATCGGTTCAACCGTTATTGAGATATAATAATCCGAAGTGCTTGCAACTAGCTGGCTCGCGTATAGATACACGGGTCGGTTCTCGCGCTACACTTTAGCGCCAAGACACGACCGTGTCTCTGGACAGGGTGTCCCAAAAGGTCGGGACACCTAAATGTCTCGGGAAATATAAGTTTTACAGAAAAGTGTTTCAGACAAAAATTATATAGTTTAAAAATATCTATTTACTGATCCTATGGGTTGCGTAGCCAAGGTCAGGTCAAGGTACATTGATTTTCTTAAATGGAACACTCTATTTTTGATTCAAGAATCTAGTAGCTGATGTCGAGAGCTTTCCAAAACGCTATAATAAAATATTTTTTCATGAAGTACTTTTATAACTTTTCAAGTTATAATGCTTCAAAGTTACAGTATCGCCGACACTAGCCCTTAACCCTTCGTCTGTACAAAGAGTCTTTTTGGGTACAAACGAAATTTTCAAGTCAAATAACTTTCAAAATCAAAAAGGGCGAAGCTTGGCTCCTTTCCCTAAGAAAACTAGGTAGGGGGGAACTCGTAACCGCCGGAACACTTTGATCCAGCAATTTGTGCCAGAGCAGTAACGAGTGAAAGTGACGAGCGTGCCCAAAAAGACCCAGTGTACAGACGGCGGTGGTATTTCGTGTAGGTAAGTGAAAATATTATTATGCTTTTATTCGCATGTAATCGGCATTAGATACTCATCCCTATCAGTTTTATTGTTTCTGTAAACATATAACATACTTCTAACTTCAAAATAAAAACATAAACATGAACTATTTTTTCAGTATACAATGGATGACAAAGAAGTCAAAAATAATTTTTTCTCTTGTTTATAGTTTATGTTAGATGCATCTTATTATGATTTTGTACTTTATTTGAATAAAAAATAAAAATAAAGCATAAAGTAATGTTCTTTTATTATTTTCCTCATATTAAGAAAATCACATTTTCAATCTTCAAAATAATTATGGTTTTTCAAGCCACCACATTTGAAGTATTTTTTTTCTTAAAAAGTATGTATTCAACTATAAAACCTCGCAAGAATTTTTTTTTTAAGTTATATTTTGACTGAAATATGAATTTTTGAATTAACATGTATCTTTTAATGATTTTCTCTTTTTTTAATTGTTATAAATAAAAAACCTTTTCTAAATCGACTGAAAGACTATTGAATCATCATAAGGGATAAAAGACACATCTTTCAGAATTTTTTCAGATTTTTTAAACATATTTTTCTTCAAAAAATAATCGACAGGACTTTTTAGACCTTTTTAGACCCTGTGTACAGACGGTGCACCAAAATTTACATGTACAGACGAAGGGTTAAGAGGTAATGTGTTTTTCGGCATCTTTAAAAGGTAACGTGGGGTCACTCGCGTTTGGCGCTTAAAAAAGTGCTCTAAAAAATCCGAAAAAATTTATGATATTACATAAACTATCCTAATATAAGGACCAATCACTATATTGCTGATTAGTTCTTTTGTTCAAACAATAAAATTATATAAACAAATGAAAACGTGAAGAATGCACCATTTTGTTGAAAAAATTATAACTTTGAATAAAATAAAAATTTTTTAAAATTTCAAACGGGAAATTAAAGCTTAAGAATGGTACTTTAAGAAAAAAAACATTAAGAGTCTGTATAAATTAAAGAAAAGCTTAAGTTTTGAGCATGAAAATTACGTTTTTTCAAAATACGTAGAGAGGTACAATCTACAAAATAGACATTGTATTATTTTCCAATCAATTTTATTAATCTAAATGACATATATTTTCAAAGTTTATTCAAAAATAAAAAGAAATATAAAAATAAAAAATTATGGCAACGTTGAGGTAAAATTGTTATATGCAATCAAAGCATATTTCACATCTGTGTTCATCGCACACAGGCCTGCGACACTTGATGCAGCAGAGAAAGGTTTTTTGTCCTGTTTTCTGTCACAAATAAAACATCGCTTTCTCTTTTCCATTTTATTAGTCTGTAGAGAAGGCTGATTCTCGTTTTCACCTAAGATTTCCCGGATGTTGAGTTTCGTGTTTCTCGGTAGATTTGGAATTTGCATCCGATCTTGCAAATGTGGCTTTATCAAAGCAAGGACTAAACTTTTCAGAAACTCGCGACGACTTAAAACTCGTGATCAGCAAGTAGATTCCATAAGATGCAGCTGTTGACTCCAACCTGGTCGAGGACTCCAAAAAACAGACGCAATGGCCATCTCAATGTTTTTCTTGCACACGAATAATTGCTACATAACTGATCAAAGACATCAGTCCCGCATTTATTCTCGTTGTAATAGAGGACTGTTTCTGGTTTCAACTTGTCCTTGTCCATCTTTACAAATTTGTGCACCGACGACAATACGAGCATCACTTTGTTTTTTTTCGGACAGTAAGAAGTAAAAGTGAGGTTTCCATCGTAGCTTACTCTTATGGTACCGGCAGAAGCAGTGCGTTTGAACGATTCGGGGACTTGCCTTTTATTTTTTCTCAAAGTGCCAATCATGCATACATTATAAGACTCAAACATTTTTTTGAAGCATTCAGACAGACGAGAACCAGTTGTCGCATGTAATTACTCTTCCTGATCCATGAATTGGCTCCGAGAGATTTCTCACAAAATAAGTAGGCACAGATTCAGCTCGCTCTGGGTTAACTCTACCAGTGTAGGGAATCGCATTACACATATAAAATGTCCTCGAGTCATTCAATGACAATATTTTCAGACCGTATCGTGCTGGCCGTATCGTGTTTTGATTTTATATATACGCGAGCTGAGATTTCCCTTTGAATCCTAATAATTGTTCATCAATAGTCAAATTTTCGCCCGGTGTGTAATTACTTTTGCAATTATTGATGAATAAATCCCATAATTCACGTATAGGAGACAACACATCGTTCGCGCGTCTTTCAGTTCGAGTACTCTTATCATCAAAGCGAAGCCGAGCTCCGATAAACAAAAATCTCTTTTCAGACATGACAGTTCTGTGTAAATTTACATCGAATTCAGTGGACCAAATCTCACTGGGATTATTTTTATTGACTTCTTGAAAACATAATAAACCAACCGCGTTCCACGATTCGTATGGAGTAGTAGCATTCAAACTATTACCTTTTGCTCCAGGTAAATGTAACGTTACAGAGAATCCGGAACGATCATGTGCTTCCGGAGCTTCAAGACACCACTTGTACTTGTCTTTGCCATACATAAATCTTCGCCTTCTTCTTTGTTCCGGTTCCTCTTCTTTCTCGTCATATTCTTCAGATACTTCATCATAAGAAACTTCAGTGCCGCTGGAATCTTGATCCTCCTCCAAGTCACTCGCTTCACCACCATATTCGACCTCATGCTCTCGTGGACGTAGTATACCAATATCAGTATCTGATCGTTGCGACATAGACTTATCTGAAAAATAAGATTCAAGTTTTCATCAAAATTCACGTTAAAAACTTTTAAATAAAAAATCACAGTCGTTTCAACGATCCTCTCCTTCGAAAACATCAAAATTTGAAGAAAAAATTTTATAAACACGTGTTTGTGAAAATTTAGGTTAGAAAACTGTTAGGTAAGTTTTATCTATCAATTTTTCATGAAAAAACATCAATTTATAGAGAAAAAACGTCAGAATTCAGAAAAAACACTGTTACTTACTTTTCACTTTTCGTCAACGTAAATGGTAACATGGGGTCGTGTCTTTTTGAAATTTCGACTGGCTCTTACGACGGCTGTTCACGCACTAAACCATCGATACTCGGGGAGCTAAGAGTCTACTAGTATACAATTTTTTTCAGACTATTCTGAACAGTAACGTGGGGTCACTCGTGCCTCGATCAAACTTTCTCTCTTTGCTAGCTTGGAGAGGGGGGGGGGTGAGGAACGGTGCGGCACCGTTCCTCACCCCTCCCCCCCTCTCCAAGCTAACAAAGAGAGAAAGTTTGATCGAGGCACGAGTGACCCCACGTTACTTCTTAAGGGCTAGCATTACCGAGCATTTCGAAGTTCCAACAAATGAGCATTTGATTCGAATAGTTCAGACAGTTCGAACAATTCGAGCTTAAACAGTGATCGGTATGAATTGTCAATTTGTCATGTCTGAAGTTTGGATTAAATAGTGCACAATTCGGAACTTCGAACTGTTCGAATAGATCGAATATTCAATGTGTTCGAATCTTTCATCTGAGCGCTCTGTGTGTGATTCAGCCAGATAAATTATTTCAAAATTAATTGATTTAAAAAATTTTTTATATTGTTTGAAATATTTTCCCTCACAAATTCAGTATTCGTTTTTATTATTTGTCACCTACGATGGCTTATCTTTCAGAACGAGAGAGAATATCTCTTCTCATGCGAGGATGGAGTGATTGTCAAAGATTGTACAATGAAGTTAGGCAGATTTTTAACGAAACTTTTCGCGAAAATACAGCCACTTCGAGATCCACCGTGGAGCGGACGGTCAGGTGTTTTAATGAAACTGGTAGCGTAAAGAATCGCCAAATTCCAGGACGATTAATATCGGCGACTGGTGAAGAAAAACAATTGGATGTTGCACAGTCATTTGTCGAAAATGTTCACCTCAATATTCGCAAAGCAAATCAGCAACATGATATTAGTCGCATGTCTGCCAAGAATTTTGAAGAAAATCAAGTTCCACCCGTATAAAATTCATCTGGTACAAGAGTTGAGCGAAGATGATTTTGATCATTGTACGGAATTCTGCGACGTCATGATGAGAAAAACTGATGATGACCCCAATTTTGTTTTCAACGTAGTTTTCTCAGATGAAGCTACTTTTGAATTGAATGGTCTTGTCAATAGACATAACTGCAGATTCTAGTCTGACAACAATCCTCACTGGATGCTGGAAGCTCACACGCAATACCCTCAAAAGTTGAACGTCTGGGCAGGTATGTTGAATAATACATTTATTGGCCCATTTTTCATTAATGGAAATTTGAACTCTGCAAAGTATGAAGATATGCTGAGGAATGAGATAGTTCCAGCAATCAGACGGATTGTGGGAGATAACTTTGCGCATACATGGTTTCAGCAAGACGGTGCTGGACCGCATTATGGCAGAGGTGTGCGAAACTTCTTAGACACGGAATTTTTTAACCGATGGATTGGAAGAAGAGGACAGATAGAGTGGTCACCACGTTCACCTGATTTATCACCGCTTGATTACTTCTTGTGGGGCTATCTGAAAGGCAAAGTGTATGCAACAAAACCAAGAAATTTAGAGGAACTTCGTCAAAGGATTATTGAAGAACCTGCACTCATTGCTCCAGAATTCCTCACAAATGCTATATCCCGTTTTTATGATCGAATAGCTCATTGTCAAACAGTAAATGGTGCACAATTCGAGCATTTAATATAATTACCTTGACTGACCGCACCACAGACCGATCTCGCCTTGACTGGCCGGATCACAAACCGATCTCGCCTTTACTGGCCGGATCACAGACCGATCTTGCCTTTATTGGCTGCATTATTCTCCAATCTTTCTCCGAGCACAAAAGACATGTTAATCCGCCTGGACAACCTCCGCGTGGTATTACATATCTTGGGTAATGCTAGTGTCAACAATACTGTAACTTTGAAGCATTATAACTTGAAAAGTACTTCATGAAAAAATATTTTATTATAGTGTTTTGGAAAACTCTCGACATCAGCTAGATTCTTGAATAAAAAATAGGGTGTTCCATTTAAGAAAATCAATGTAACCTTGATCTGACCTTGGCTACGCAACCCAAGGTCAAACTGATAGGATCAGTAAATAGATATTTTTAAACCATATAACTTTTGTCTGAAACACTTTTCTGTAAAACTTATATTTCCCGAGATATTTAGGTGTCCCGACCTTTTTGGGACATCCTATATATATATATATATATATATATATATATATATATATATATATATATATATATRAGTTTGAATTTATATACAAATTCAAACTTTATTTCAATTCAAAATTATGCGCCGTATACTTTCGGACTTTCAACGCAATCCTAATATTGAAACTAATCGAAATTCTCACGAATAATATTCATGATTAAAATATATTAACTTGCATCTTAAAAATTGAAAGAAATTTTATTGCGAAAAATATTACCTTTTAATCATGAATATTATTCGTGAATGAAATTTGAAAATATAATTTCGATTAGTTTCGGTTTTAGGATTGTGTTGAAAGTTCGAAAGTATATTATCACATGCCTCGGTGATCGAGTTGGATATGACGCCCGCTCCGGATAGGCAGGGGATTTCTAGGTTCAAACCCTGAGGCAATATTTTTCGCTATAAAATTTCTTTCAATTTTTAAGATGTGGCTCATTTTGAACATCGAACGTCGATAAGAACACGTACATTTTAATTAACGAATACTTAATTTTCAATCCAATCTCAATCTCTAGTCTGATACGAGTCATTAAGAAATTGATCAATCACACTCGAATTTGAAGAGAATAATCGACTATGATTGGCCAATTTTTTACGGCTTAAAGCTTCTATTACCTTAAAGCCACGTTGTAGACTGGGGTTTACTGCTTATGGAAATGTGTATAGAATTGGCCTTAGCCGATTTATAATAGATGTAGTAAGCCTGGTGCTCGATTGGACACGGTTTGATTGGACACGAGCCATTCACAGCGCTTGAACAGTGGAAAGCTTCTAAACATCAGTTGCTATGGTTAGTAGTGTCCAATCGAGAGTTGCAATTGGATATGTCGCTAATTAAGCCCGTATCAGACTAGAGATTGAGATTGAGATTGGATTGGAATTTAATCAATCAGAAGAAAGAAAATCAATCTCAAGTTTAGTGAACTTTGCTTTGATTGATTAAAATCAATCAATTCAATCTCAATCCCAATCTCTAGTCTGATACGGGCTTTAGTCAATTTAAAATAAAAATATCTGATTGGCTGATCCAAGAAAAAAACTTTAAAGTCAGTCGCTGTGAGTGGTTGTGTTCAAATAATCCGTTTTCTCCAATCGAAACTTGGTCAATCAGGATACTTCCATAAGCCTTATGCCGTAAAAAATTGACCAATTATAGTCAATTATTCTCTTTAAATTCAAATGTGATTGGTTAATTTCTTAAGACTTAACTTACGCTTACTACATCTATTATAGACCGGAACTTACATCTTACTTATTTGATACGTGTACTAACTGATAAGGCTCTGCGCACAATGAATGAAATATTAAAAATAAGAATAAATATTAAATTTTCAAAAGATTAAAATTAGAACTAGAGATTAAACGTAACGTACAATGGATACAAATAAAATATAAGACATATATGTGTTATACAGACGCAATATAAATTTATTATTTAGCTAAAGTGTAATCTTCTAATTTTGGTTTTGGAAATTTAATATTTATTCCTATTTCTAATATTTTATCTATTGTTTGGAAGCTTTTTTTATTAAATTAATTAAGGCTCTATTAATATATTTATTTACCTATCTAACTTGCCTATCTTATATAGTATCTATTTTTGATAACTTTATTCTTAAGATTTTAATCATTACTCATTCTAATGACTTTATATCTTTCTAAAAATTTTGTTACACTTGGAAATATATTAAGTGATTATATTTTATTTTTCATGTTCCTTTTTTATCATATAAAATGTAATAATAAAAATTCCAATCCTTAATTTCGGCATTGCATGTAAATGTATACACAATATATGTATTTAATTATTATGCTTATTGATCATGCACACCTTGATGCATATTATATCAATTTAGTACACCATTCTTTGGCTACGTTTGGGGAGACGGTCTTAGCGCAATTTAGCACTGAAAATCTATAATACATGTGACGTATACTATAAATTTTCACTAAGCTTAGCGCTAAGTTATGTTAATAGCGTTTTCGAACGCAGACTTCAAATGGATTGTAATTAAGATATAAAACTAATTTAATAAAACTTTTAATAAAACCAATTAGTATGCGAATCAAGTGCTAGATCATTGCTTTGACTTTCTATCCGACTTTTTTTTGTTGAATGTTATGTAATATCATACATTTTATAAAATAATTTTTATTATTATATTTCATGTGATAAAAGAGGAACATGAAAAATAAAATATAATCACTTACTATATTTCCAAGTGTAACAAAATTTTTAGAAAGATACAAAGTCATTAGAGTGAATAAATGATTAAAATCGTAAGAATAAAGTTATCAAAAATAGATACTATATGTAAGATAGGCAATTTAGATAGATAAATAAATAAATGTTAATAGAGCTTGTGTTTTGATATTCACTGTCAGTACTGAAAATCTATAATTCATGTTGTATATATTATAGATTTTCAGTATGAACAATATATATCAGAACATGGCAAGAGATGCATTACATGATAGAGATAATTTTTTCACAAGATGTACAATATATTTTCTTTTAATTATAAGATGAACAACATATATTGCAAGATTGTAATACATATGGCGATGATGGTACACAAAATCGATATAAAGATAAGAAATCATTGAGAAATGCTAGCTGTCTGAATTATTTCTGGCATTTGACAACTTCTTATAGTAGGCATTGCAGAAGTGCAAAGAGCCTCAATATTTTCACTATTACTTTTATTACATAATAGAATTTGTCTTTGATGAGCTTTATCATAAACTAGTCTACAATATGCAGCCAGTGCTGCCTCTCTAGCTTGGTCCATGCAATAGAATTTCTTGAGAGCAATGTTCATATCACCCAAATCAGTCAACTTCAATAATGTAGAGTAACCTGGTTCGCAAATTGGATACAATTTTGTCATGCATTCAGGTCTACCCATGCAATTCCACATCATGCATCTATCTTGTAAACCATTTCTTTTAATACATTCACACCTGTACATTATGCTTGCTCGAAAATTGAAGAATTTACATGGTTTAACAGATTCCTGCAATATTTTGTCATTTGAAATATTATATATTTCATGAGTAAATTTAACAATTGCGATTTTAAACAATTTAAAATAAATAACACATTTAGAATATCCTGGTGAAAAAATTATCATATTATGTCACAATACATTTAAGAAGTAGTCATATTTTAACTTATAAAGATTTCTGAAATAATACTATAAATCTTTTCAGATTTTAAGTTAAGTTTTCTTCAGAAATTGTATATAGTATATATATATATATATATATATATATATATCTCAGTATATATTTCAAAATTCACATATGCAAAAAATTTTAGAAAAGATGTAAATTTTCTCAGCACTTCTGAAAAAAGTTCTAATTCATATAAAAAAATCTGAAATTATATAAAAAGTTATAAAATTATATAGAAATTGTGATAAAATTTATACAAAAATTTTAAAAAATTAATTATGAATTCTAAGAAAATTTCACCAGGCTACTGTTAATAAAACGAATTACATAATTCTTTAGAAAGAGGAAATAATAAAAAATATTCAAGTATTTTTAATGGAAATTAACATCAGAAACTTACACAGTAAGGTGAAGTACATAAAGACAATTCTATAGGACAATATACTTTAGGTGCACAAGATGGTTCATCCCATTCACATGGTTTCCTACAATATACAATTTAATAAATCATATTTGTTTATTATTATGATTAAGTCAAATATAATCTTACTTTCTATCCATTGAGTTGATTAAACATTTTAATCGTACTAACAAATCACGTCTCCTATCACAATTTATGTTTTTACCATCGCAAGGCATTTTCTTTTCCAAATTCTATAGCAATATAAGAAAATTTTCTTCTGATTAGGCTTTTTCTTTCTTTTTTTTTTACATATGTATTTTCATCTTATATGATACTGATATATGTGAAATATACGTCAAATTTAGAATGTATCAAATAAATTTAGCAATTAAAAATTTTTTCGAGTAACATAATTGATAATTTATGATAAACATCGAGTTTCCTAGCAACTATATTTAATCTATCGGTGTGTCCAGAAGCGCTCAGTAAAGTCTGCAGCACATTAGAAATTCTGCATTCTGTGTAGTATAATTTTAATAATTTATCAAAATTCAAGTAGAAAGTATCGTATGACGCAGGCTTAAGCTCCTATTTAATTGACCTATACAAATTTTTAGATCTAATTGGAATACATCAATCAAATATAAAAAGTGCATTTCACGCATATGCGCGCGTATAAATGCGCTCGTTGTGTGAAACGGAACGCGTCTAAGAAATAGAGATATAAGATTCTTATCTCTATGCTAAAAACTCATTGAGAGCTTACTAAAGGTGCTTTTACATGGAAACATCAAGTGTCGAGGCGTAATGGCTCTGGCATACAGGACGCAACAAAACGGTAGCCAATCACCATGGCTTGTTGTGCGGCGAAGTGGTAGTGCAATTGTCATGTCCAAGTGGGGAATTTGGACAAAAACAGCAAAACTAAGAGAATTAAATAGCTGGAAGCGGGAATGTGAAGCGGGATTAGATCAGTATATTTATTCTTTAAAATTGAAAATAAATAATAAAAATTTTGTCTTTGTCATAAATTTCCACCAGATTGTTTGCTTTGGCAAGAGTTGTTTTTGGATATCTTCTTTGTTTTTGGATCTCACCTTTGTTTTTGGATCAACCTATTAAGGCCGAATTTACCCAGGGATGGCAAGAACTATCAGTTCTAAGCGGAAGGATTCCTACGGGAAAATATGGTAGAAAATGATAATAAAAGGTCTCGATTAATTAAAAAGTTAAATAAGTTAATTTATTTATTATGATACGGAATATAAAGAAAAAAAATGTATATGTTCATTTATTTTCTTTACTTACGAATGTGCGTGCGTGCGTGCGTGCGTGCGTGCGTGTAGCGTATTCATATATGGATTTTATTGATACATCCAACATTCCTATGTAAATATTGTTCAGTTTTAAAAATTTGTAAGACTTTAATCACGTAGTCGGTCCGTGTGAATTGAAGCTTGGTTAATTTTGCACATTCGGAACTTGGTCTCGTCTGAGTCTCGAGTTAAATCTATTGTTTCGATGTCATGAACGCTTGAACGATTGGCGTGTTGAGCTCGCCACGCTGCTCTACATACGCTCTCATCCGCATGATGTACGTTTCGAGAACGTGTACGTATACTCGAATAGTTGCACAGTCGAAATATCAATACTTGGAAAATTTATTGTCATCGATTGACGAAATCGGCTATTTTACGTTCTCTAATAACAGATGTCATTCCACCGAGCGTCCAAACTCAATCTTCGTCTTCGATGACGTAGCATGCAATAAGCAAGATACTGTGAGAGAATGGGCGCGTTCAAGTCAGCAAAGCAGCTAGCCTGCTCGCCAAGCGATTGAACATGATTGGTTCTTGCTTATAGATCCAACCAATTATATTAAATCGCTCGGCGAGCAGGCAAGCTGCTTTGTCCGGCTTGAACATGGCTAATATTTCTCGATGGGCAGACACTCGCACGTCGACTGTTTTTATCTCTGCCAATCATACGCGAGAATACCTAAACATCTTGTACGAGACAACGCGAATCAGTTAATCTTGTTCAAGCAGGATGGTACCAACCTGAAGCAAGTGTACAATGATTACGTGAATACCAACATGTCATACGAGGATTTCAGTGAATTATGCCGCAATTGTTGGCAGCAAAAGTATGGATTCCTGGTGATAGACAAGRACAGYGYSCTTACTAACGGRCGATACAGAAAAGGATTTAACGAGTTTGCGGTGCCGCGAAGCGGTTAGACAATATCGATACTCCAACGTTGAAAGAATGTCAACATGGCTGATAGCAAAGATATACGCGAGCGTGAGAAAGTTGTAAGGGAGATTGAAAAAACGGCCGAGTCGATCCGTAAAAAACATCGCATTTTAAAGACCGGCAAGATGGAAGAAGATATTGCGACCAAGAATCATTTTAGACCGATCATCGAGCCGCTGCAAAAGATTGTTGACAATTCTAGCATGCGCGTGATAAAAGACGAGCCGCGTGACGATGACGTTAAAACGTTATTCGTTCAAAAGTGCGAGGAGGATGTAAAATTGCGCAAGAGGAAACGATCGAATACTTCATTGGATCGCAAATCGAAACGCTTGGACGTTTCTGGACAGGATGCGTCACCGATAATCTCCACACTATCCGCAACAACCGTACAACCGACAATGCCTGAGTCACTCGCAAACGAGGATGTTTTCGAAACCACGGGCGACTTGCTCGCGGAATCCGTTCAAAATCAGCTGCAAACGCTGGAGAGTCAAAAAACATTGAGAGAAACATTGCCAGAACACTTGGGATGAGTCAAAAGTATGTCGGAGCTATTTTGATCGGTGATAGAGAGAGCGATATGGACCGCATATACGGCGTTTATCTCGACAAGGATGGATGCTCGGCAGTAAACGGACAAAGCGGATAACATTATTATCGATAGTGTGCGATATGTCAGTACACCCGGTCTTTACATGTTGATCTTCAAGAGAGTCCCCAATGATGTCATCTGTACGGAGAACGATAAGCAAAAGTACAAGAGCATGCTACTAACGACAAATGCGCACAGATACAATCACGATCCGCATGATCGTGTACGAGGCAACAAGGGATACAAGTACAAACATGTAATTGCGCCGTTGATGTCGACCGAACCGAAGAAGAAATCTGGAAGAGGATTACATCGCGTAATGACATTAAATGACAATGCGATTGATTACGTGCACTGGGACGATCCCAACGAGCTAGTGGATCGTTTACAATTGCTCGAAGTTTCGCGTCAAGCCGGTCATAATGCTCATGACAACGAGATGCCATCGATCGTCGAGAAACTTCGCGAAGCTGGTATCATTATAAATTAACTCTCGTATCGTTGAAACAAATCAGTCGATCGGTGTCACCCCTATCGAAAAAATGCCAATCAGCAAATTTGGGTTATCCGATCAGAGAAACGATGATGATTCATTTCATCGTTGGAATGGTATAATGAGAAATTACGTGTACGAAAACGCTTTCTGTCGCATCGCTACAGACTTCGATGCGAGATCGTGCAAGATTCGACGTGTAACTCTACCAGTAGATGATGATGATGTCGTCAACAAATGATTTGTGCAATAGAATAAGCAAATGATAAAATCGAGAAGAATATGCAAATTTTGAAAAATGGGCAGGATGAAATCGAAAAGAACATAACATCGCTCCAAACTAATAGGCAGTTTATGCTAAAATACCTGCATGAGAATATTCAAACTTTTGAAGATCAATTGAATCTATTCGAGAAGAAAATGATCACATTCCAAAATGACATTCAAGCAAAGACGGCTCACCGCACAGAATAGATAAGACAGCGCACTGAAAAGATTTGTATCTAGCGCACGCTAGATCGAATCATGCCGTTATCAAATTATATGTGGAGCAGCGCGTTAAAACCTTGATGAATCAATAGAAAGAATCAGATGAGAGATTGACTTTATTCGAGAAGGACGTGCGAGTTTCAGCATGTGATTATCAAAGCTGAGTCAGAAACAACAATGAGTGGTAATGAACGACGAAGATATGGTTACGAACGCCTAACGAATAATTTCGAACGGTTTTTGAATCAATAACGGATGGTTCAAGAACAGCTATCAAATAGTTACCAAACAGCTCAGGATCGCTATCGAACGACTCAGGAACGGTTGTCGAATAGCTATCAAACGGCTGTAGATCGAGTTAGGAATGGTTATGAACGACTATCCAATCGATCGATACCGGAAGACAATGAACGGCTATTGAAAGATGACAGAAAAAAATGATAAGCAAACGATAAAAATGATAAAAAACGGCAATACGAACAACATAAACGACAAAAACTGCTAAAAAAATGAAAAAATAAATCGTAGTGTAATTTCATCGCGCGCGTTATTATGCATCAGCCAATAATTGTGTATGAAACATGAGATCCGATGAAAACGTCGTCAGTGCCGAAAAGTGGCGACTCGTCGAGGAGTTGCATGCTCCAATGAGAAAAAATTTTCCGAGAAGACACGTCATAGTTCGAGGATACGATGATTTGTGGCAGGCCGATATCGTTGAGATGCATTCATACTCACGTTTTAACAAAGGTTACCATTACATTCTCACCGTCATTGACGTGCTGAGCAAGTATGCGTGGGCCGTACCGCTCAAGAGTAAAGTGGAAGCGAGACGGCTAATGCTATCACCGAAATAATTCGAAAGAGCGGTAGACATCCGAAAAACTTACAAACCGATATGGGAAAGGAGTTTTACAACGCTGTAACGACGTGCAACGACTCGTAAATAAACATGGCATCAATCACTATTCTACATACTCCGTAATGAAAGCATYGRTCGTCGARCGGTTCAATCGCACGCTGAAGAATGATATGTGGAAGATGTTTACGCTCAACGGAAATTACAAATGGATCGACCTGTTATCGCGTCTTGTGTCGAATTACAATTCTCGAAAGCATCGAACAATCGGCATGCGATCCGTTGACGTAACCTCCGCGGTAGCCGAAAGACTTTTGGCTACAGTGTACAGCGCTATAAAGATCGCGGACCCGGCGAAATTCAAAGTAGGCGATTCGGTACGTGTGAGCAAGTACACGACGGTCTTTGAAAAGGGTTACACGCCAAATGGACCACCGAGGTGTTTAAGATCATTAAMTTACAGCGTACCAATCCCGTAACTTATCTACTCAAGGACTATCGCGGAAAATCTATAGCTGGAGCGTTCTACGAGTACGAGTTGCATGACGCGACTCATCCGTATATATACCTCGTGGAAAAAATATTGCGCAGGAGGGAGGGAAACGAGGTTTACGTAAAGTGGCTGGCATTCGATGGATCGCACAATTCATAGATACACAAGGACAATGCATTGTGAAAATAAAAAATTTATTATAAAGTTATTATATACTTTTTCATACAAAAATAAAAACATTATTATACATATCATATGTATAAAAATACGAGTAAATTTTTATTATACATATCATACGTCTAAAAATAAATTTTTATTAAAAATACTTAATTGTGTACTTATTTTTATTACTAAATATAAACTTATACAAACATATGTTTACAATGATATTTTATAATGTCCCCATGGTAGCGTGTTAGTGGTAAAATCGGGTACCATGTATCGTTTATCATCGTATGGACTTAGAGCAATTTTCGATTCTTATATCGTGTACACCTCGTGTAATTTTGATTTTATGCAAGATTGAGTTCGCGTCATTTCGATTTCGTCTTGCAGGTACCGCGTGTAATTGTCAAACGTTATAGTTCGCGCTACAACATTACTCTTGACACCTTTGACTTTTTTCGTGTCCTTTTTACCATCGACGCGCAAGGCGTACATCTTTGCCCTAAATCCGACGAATTCAGTCATTGTCGCGCCATTGTTCTCGTCTTTCATTACACCCGGTACTTTTTTATTGACGAGCGGAATACTGTACGCGTTGTCGATCGGATAATCGCTGGTATCGAACTTAGTGATATCGCGTTTCATGATATCATATATGTCATCGCACTCGATGTTGTATATAAGGCTATCTGTATCGGTATACATAATTTTACATTTTTGACGATATAGCGATAACATGTACTCGTGATGAAATTCGTACAAACACGTCTTGGATATGTCGAGGATACACATATCCATGTAGATTGATTTGTCGAACTTCATCTCGAGTTTATGCATTTCTATTGCTACTAGATTTTCTGAAAAGACGCTTCGACTATGAAAATTCGGTTTCGCGATCATTGCCTCCGCGCCGTATCTCCCGTCCCAACGTGTTAAGAGTTGCACGTCGACGTGATTGCGCACATTCTCCATGGTTTTACCGAATACCGCRTTGTTCATTAATTTATATAAATTTTTCTCAAAATCATTGTTCGCACGAGTTCTAAAATCTGTATTTAGTTGGATATAATCGCGAAGCCATGGAGATTGTGCAAATTGTAATATGCGATGCATCTTTGTTACCCGAAGACCATGACGAGTACATTGCTGCAAGTTGCGATAATGAATGACGTAACGTTTCTTATCATATAATGTGGCGAGGAGTTTGTTTTCACGTTTATCGAGCAGTTTATCGTGCGTTGGACAAAACGGTAAATCTGCATGCGCGTCGAGAAGCTGTTGCGGATACTCTAAGTCTACCTCGAAAATATAGCCTGTAGGAGAATCTAACGGGACATCCATAACGTTGAAATTAGATATATCGTTGACCCATCGAAAATCGGCAAATGGCAATGGCTGACACATTGCCCATCCATACAAATTATTGACGTCAAAATACATTAAGTATGATGATGGTTTCCATGGATCGTACGACTCTATGTACTTATTGTTGGCGCGCGCGTACMTGCCGGAACATTGACTCAGGCCACCGCGTATACCGCGTTCAACGAACATGACCATGTCAATGTCGGTAAGCAATTCAAAATTTATACCTGTATGTTTTAACATCGCGTCCCACGTAAAACCTAGTAATGTATAATAATACGCGGGATCGAGCCCGTAACTCGAGACACAACTGTCGCGAAAGTTTTCAAAAATGTCAGCCAACAACAAGACATC
>JANQDE010000670.1:26090-40329 GCA_037157785.1 Cephalotes varians
GATTTCGTTTACTTGTGAACCAGATAAGACCGGCAAAATCGTGCTCTTGTTTAATTTCTTATGTCAAAGTCGCATCTGGAAGGTTCCTTGTGACATATTTATATTACACGAAATGACGACATACAGAATAAGAAGGAATTTCCATCGGGCTTATTCCCCGTTTGCCAACAGGTGACCGCTACGCCTGGGTTTCGTGTGCTTCTTATTTTAATAGATTATTTTGCTAGTTTTTATTGAAATGAGGAAATCGTGGAGTCCTCAGGACGTAACAAATTAATAGACTTTCAATTTGTTAAATTATCTAAATTGATTGTTATTATCTAATTAATAGAATTTTATTTTATTAGATTATCTAAATGTTATTGTACACACACACACACACACACACGCGCGCGCGCGCACGCACACGCACATTATCTAATTGTTAATTAATTAAGTAATTAAATAGATTCCCCCTCCCCGTCATACTCCCCTCCCCGCATGACGGCATACCCCGTCGCCCCCGGAGTACACCCCTTCCCCGCACCCCCTCGGAACCACTGAGTTAGAACTCTCCTTGTTATGCTACTACCATGTTTACGTTTTTATCGTATCTTTTTGTCAAATATTGATAATAATATCTTTTAATAAAATATTTAAAATAAAATAAAAAATATTGAGATTACATTCAACGCTAATTTAATTAAATGTTTGAATTATATTACTAAACTGCAAGTATAATATATTGTTAACTTGTTAAATACTAGAAATTTTGGTCAATTTTTATAGTTCAATTGTGTCACATTTATTTAATTTCACAACTTACCCATTTTTTAAATATTTATATTATTTATGACATACATCTATTTGTTCGCACTCCGTGCGAGCTAAACAAAAAATTTAAACATTCACTTTTAATAAGTTATTGTTAATGTTAGAGATCTTGCAAAACACGAAGTGAATAAACATACTAAATAAAAACATTTCAAAGTATTTATATCTATAAAATCATCATACATCTATATACATATAAAGAAATAGATATGAACAGAAAATATGTACATGAAAAATCAGCATTATTAATTAAATTGATTTATTCACTTGAACAAAAAGTTCAAAGTACTTTTGGTATTATAGTCTTTGTAATTTAAGACATGTTTTTATTTTTTTTGTTTCTTAACATATCATAAATAAATTTTATCATTTTATCGTTATAAATTTTATTGTCTGATTACAAGTTTAATGCAGATATTTTCCTTGAATTTATCAAAATAATTGATTATATCTGTTACAAAATTGCTAACTTATATTACTTTATTTATTTAAATTATTACATGTATTCCTAAACTTTCAAAGTTTCCAAAATCTTTTAACGTTTAAAATGTTAAATATATGTATTTGTAACTGATTGTACCTTTTATATTAGGTTGATGCAAAAGTTCATCGTCGATGTGGATAGATGTTTGTACAGATTAATAAAATTGCGTTAATATTATAAACAGATTTCATAAACAGAAACGTTTATGGTATTTGTAAGTTGGCGTCTTTGAATTAATACTTATGCATGACAAGCCAAAGATGTCAATATAAGCTTACATTTGGTATTAAACTGGAGCTAAACAAAGAACATATCCGGGAAAAATTATATATATATATATATATATATATATATGGACATATTATTTATATAATTATATATAATAATATATAATTGTCTATAATTTTATATAATTTTATATAATTATATATAAAACATTTTTTCTGAGATACTGCATTGCCACTGCATTTATTTTGTTTTAACAAAAAAAAGTGCTGCTGATGCACACAGAAATGTTTGTAAGATATATGAAAAATGTTATAACTATCAGAACGTGTGTGAATTGGTTTGAACAATTTGAAAATGGTGATTTCGGTGTTAGTGATAAAAACACTCTGGATGCCCCGCAACTATGGAAGAAGATGAATTGCGGAAAGATAGAAAAAAATAGTAAAAAACGATAGAAAATACTTTGATTAATTTTTATTGTACTGATTTTCTTTATTGTAATAAAAAATTGCAAAAATTGGCAAGAACTTTTGCGAACCTAATATACTTTATTGAAATATTGGTAAGACTTTTTGCTCCGATATTTTTCCCGTAAAAATTATTAGCCGTATTATAAGATAGATAATAAACACACACACACACACACACACACACACACACACACACACACACACACACACACACACAAACGCACGCACGCACGCTCACAGTTAATATATCTACTAAATGTATTTAAAATAATAAATTATTATTATAAATTTGTAATAGCATTTCTGATATAGAGACACATCTGGAGCATAATCTGTCCTTTGATGACACGCTGAATCAGATATCGAGCAAAAGAAAAGAGTAGATGTCACCTTAAAAATTGGTTCAAAATGTGCATCTAATTCCAATACCGATAAATAACATTTATTATTAATTAAATGCGCATTTTATATTGTAAGATTTAGAATATTTATTATATTAATAAAATATAAAATATTAAATAATAAAAAAACACACACAATAGTGATATTAATAATATAAAAGAAATAATACAGTTAATAGAATAAAATTAAAGATATAAAAGCTATAAATACAATTAAACATGTAAAATAACAACAATAAAAAGCATATAGATAGTATATATATTAAAATAAATAAAATACAATATAATAAAATATTCAAAATTAAAATATAACCCATACAACACAGAACATCCACTGAACATCCAGACTTAGTTTCTGTCTGGTCCAAACGTTCATGGAATTAGTACGAATGTTTTAAAAACATATGTTATTCAACATACATATGTTTACATTTGGACACTAAAAATGTTCATCTCATGCAAAAAATTTTTTGAGTCTGCTCGCGACGTGTTGCTTTCGCTGAATTGACAAATGAAAATTTTTTTAAGATCGCACGAGGAGTTTTACTTTTGTTATATCTCCGATAACAAAAATTTACCAAATTAAAGCTCAGTTCAGATAGAAATGAATAAGATGTTTAAATGTATTTATCTTATATAAAGATAAGTAAATAAAACAACAATCATATTCATCAGATAATTGAATATGATTGACTCCAAAGATAAGAATCTCAATCACATTTAAATGCTTGATGAGCAGGATAGTTCAACGACATATTTAAACTAAACTTTCTATCTATGTCTATGAAGTAAAGTTGATTGAAGTAAATCTTTTATAATCGATATCTTGTCGTGAAGAGAGTGAAATACAGAAAGTCCCTCAAAATAACTATCTCACTCTTTAAACTATAAACTTTCAGATTCACTTTGTATGCAGATTATTTGGTCTAGATAACATATACTGTGTGATAAATTTAAACTTTTTTTTAGGTCATAAATTAGATATGATTCTTATAAATTTTTTGTCATTAAAAATGAATCCGCAAATAAAATTGCTATATCACGTCACATTATATTTGAGAAAATTGAATTTAAAGTTACTAAAAATGGCACTTTTGGATACTTTCGAGCTAAAATAGTTAAAGAATGTGATGTGATAAAACAATTTCATTTACGAAATCGTTTCTACACAGCACACTTTATCCAAAAGATGTTTCAAGTCTTTAGTATGTACGGATGTCTTTTGAACGTCTCATAGACGTTCCTAAGACATCTGTGCTGTGTTGAAAATTTTCAACGACAAAAAAATCTATAAAAATCATTTTGTCTTGATTGTGGTATAAAATTTGTTTAATATATTAATTTTGTCCAGTTTTAGTCCATTGCATCTTAAAATGGACATTTTTAAGAAGTCCAAAATGGACGTTTTTAATAACATTGAATTTTTAAAACGTTTGTAAAATATTCATGGATCTAATCTGGATGTTATTAATATGTCCAAAACGTCCAACATGTACATTTTAAATATATTTTTAAAACGTTACTGTGCTGTATGGGAAGTTAGGTTAGTTATTTAGGCGCACTGCGGTAACACTTGCATACGTTAGCGTTTTTAAATGATTCAAGCTATTTTACGTCAAAACTTATATGTGTGTGATTGTTCATCTTAGTTATATTAATGATTTTATAAACCGAAAATGATCAATTGATTGATTATGATTATTAATTTTATACAAACGTGTTCGTACTTTACGTTGAATTTTTGAAATTTCATGTTCTTTAGTTATGACGTATAATAATCTCAATATATGAAATATATGAAAAAAAATAAAAATTATTTCAATATTTAATAACAGTAATCGATGATGAATTCATTAGATTAGGCATTTGTTTTGGGAATATTGAGGTAACATTAAATCCAAAATCCAGACAAAAAAATTCATATTACATACTTATTTTTTAATACTCTGAGGTATGTATAAAAAAATTCTAATATATGAAACTCTAACATATTATATTAATTTTATTTTATTTCTGTCATACTGATATATAATGACAATATATACCGGATTAATAGAAAATATGTATTGACAATAAAATATCTGTTTATTAAAATACAACAAATTAAATTTGTATTTAGTGATTTTAAACTATGTAGAGACATTGTATCACTAATTTTCAACATTTTATTTTGCGTTATATTTTAAGGTTTGTATTAAAAAATAATAAGGTTTGGATTAAATTCAAAATATTTTACTTGTTGCGTGTTCTGGCCGGCAAATTGCTGGTAAGTTGCTGTCATATTGTGAAAGTATCTATATTAATTTGCCAATAAATATTAATATAAAATATAAAATATAATAATTAATATAAAATAAGTAATAAGTAAATGAGCTAGAATAGAAATACAAATGATACAGACACATAAATATGTAATACGAGGAATACAGAAAATATCTATTCGCAAATAAATGAAAGTAATATAATGACAAAAATTAAAATACATATATATTTGCATAATGCATTCCAACAGTATTATTTGCACGCGCTATCGTTTTGAAATAATTTGAACCGCTATATACCAAAACTTTTATGTATATGTGTGAGAGTTATTTAGATTCATGATTCGATAATAATAATAATCCGAAAATTATTTATTTGATTTTTAATTTGAGACAAACGTGTTTTTACATACATAGAGTCGAATTTTTGAAACGTGTTCTTGTTCTTTAATTACTTTATTCTTTAATTATAATTTTTCTCATTATATTGAGTATCTGAAAAAAAAACAAAAATTATTCAATTTTTAAAAATTAACTTATTGACACACTTCACAATAAAAGTAAAATTTTGCATAGTGCGTAGTTCAATTTTGTATAGTTCACTATTTTGTATAGTTCACTATTTCGTAACAATCTTTCGCTTTTCACATGAGCAATGTATGCATGCGCGCCTATGCGTTGGGAGTATTTGCAAATGCATACATACATGGTATTTGGATTCACTGTACTTATCAAATTAAACTGATTTTCAGTACATAAATGCTTAATGATATCAATAAATGCTACAATTAGACTTTCTCTATAAAAATAATACATACGATTATAACTATATACAAATATATTTATTATCAAAAGAAGTATTTGTTTCTCTAAAAAGAAATATTATTATAAAGTGTGAAAAAGGCACAAAAATTCAAAAATATAAATTAAAGAAGGACTACGTGCCAAGCCAGATGTAATGCTTAAAATTGTGTCAAGTACAAATGAGATAAAATTAAAAAATAGATTTAAAATTTTTTCAAACGTTTCAACCCATATTGGATCATCTTCAGTGAAAAACAAATACAATAATAAGTTAACAACTAAGATGATCAAACTAAATTAAAAATAAATATAAAAATAAAAATAAAAATAAGAATAACGTTGAGAACGCAAGTTAAACTAAATGCGAAGGGTCAAAGTATAAAAATATGTTTAAATTAAACGGACAAAAGAACAAATCCCGCGGTCATCCGAGCAAAAATGCATCCTGCACTATTAGTTTCTGCACATCGGAAACCGTGTTTCTTATGTGGAGGAGAATCTTATACAGGATTCATTCTCCATGGGATTGTGCGAAAGAGTTGCTCATCTTGTCGAATTGGAAATTGTTTGACCCTTTGAAACTGCATTGTTCCTCTCAAGTTGAAGATCATGAGGTGAGCTTGGAGTTTGATAAGAAATTGATAGAAATCATCATGTGAGACCGTTGTCTGCTTGCAAACACGAATTTATATTACAATGCTAATATCAAAATAGAAATGCTCTTGGTCATGAAACGTACCTCGAGGGGAACAGCGACGAGTGTGCCGAGAGCGAAAAGTCGAGTAAACGGTTGAGTTACATTATCTTCAAAGTGAAGTTTTAAGAGTGTAGCAGCTCTGAGTGTAACGAAGAAATGAGTAAAAGATAGCAAGGTGGCTAGAAAGGGGGGGGAAGGGGAAAAGATGAAAAGCGGGAGTAAAATTCAGGAAGGGGGAAGGGGATCAAGGATGGGGGTATAGGAAATAGGGAGTAGGTCTGTGTCACTATGCTTATAAAGTCCATTCTGCTGTTTTTTTATGTGAACCATTTCAGAAATTTGTCTCTTTGGATAAGACCGTTCATTGTTAATAATTTTGACATTATCCCATTCAAAATCGTGCCTAAAATTAAGTCTGTGTTTGGAAATTACCGAAGGAGACCCGTTCTTTTTATTAATATCAGAGGCGTGTTCTTTGATCCTCGTGCCAAGTTGTCTCTTAGTCTGCCCGATGTAAGAGGCGTCACAATCCTGACAGGAAATCTTGTATACAACCCCTTGATGTGACGTTAAATCCAGATTGTCCTTCCCACATTTTATAAAGATATTGAGGGTGGAAGGAATGGAGAAGGCCAAGTCAAACCCATATTTTTTAATGATCGGAATGAAACTTTCAGAAATGGTATCCAAGTAAGGGATTGTGAAGAATTCTCTTTTGGGAGTATGGTCAGCAGTGTTGTCAGAAAAATTATTAAACACAGACAAAAATTCTTTTTTTGAGTGTAAGGCAATTCTGGATCTAATTGTATTAAAAATAAAAGGCAGAGGATAGCCATTGTTGAGTAAGACATTAATGGAATCAATCAGGTTTTTTTGGTGGAAACGGGGGTGGGATAATAAAATCGTTTTATCCATCATTCCATAGATAACGCCTCGCTTATGAGAAATTGGATGGTGTGAATGGAAGTTTAAATATCTTCCAGATGAAGTAGGTTTTTAGCTTTAAATATTATTATACTTAGGTTGTATACTCAAAAGATATCACAAAAATCTCAAGATTAAAAGAGTCGTTCAAAATCCTCGAAACAGTTCAATAGAAAGTGATTATGTATAAAAACGTATAGTCGCAATGTTTCATATGCAATAGGATTCCATAGTAGTAGATACGGAAGAGTGTGTAAAATAATAGAACGCGCGATCCTGACTACAAACTATTAGGTTGGAACAAAAGTTAGTAGCGTTTTTTTTTAGCTTAAAATTGTATATACAATATTTTTGTCAGAAATGAATGAAATTTAAATTTTAAGAAAGGATTTTAAAGCTTGAAATCTCTACTTTTAAAAGCTTATTATATTTTTAGAGTTTATGTGAGTTTGGTAATTTTTATCTACAGAAAATTATCAACTGAAAAAGATGGAAAACTTTCTTCTCACTTTGTTGGTTTGTAACGTGCCCAAATTAAATTTGAGAAAATTTTTGAATATATATTGTGAAAGTTTGAAACTTTCTCTATAAAACCGTTTTTTACAAATGTGTTTCTACGATTTTTTATTCTTAAGTTATTCATAAGTTAAGTTAAGTTAAATAATAAATTTTGACTTTGATTGTTCATAACTCCATTAAAAATCATCATACTTTGTAAAACATTTTGAAAGCTGAAACTGCTCTATCAAATGGTGTCACTAATTTTGTAAAATACAGAAATTTTTAAAATATAGAAATTTTAGAGCTAAAAAACGCTACGAACTTTTGTTCCAATCCAATAAATATGATAAAAACTCATGATCAGGTTCCTTTAATAGTTTATTTTTTGCAATGTTCTACACAGACTTGTCAGATTTTTAAACCTTAACATTATGTCCATGTTTCTTTAATCCTGGTAATATTCTATATATTTTGGGAAGGAAATAAGAATATATTATATAAGAATATATATTATTTATATAAAAACTATATATAAAAACTACTGTATGAAAACTGTATAAAAACTACTGTATATGTAAAAACGTAGTTTACTCTTTGGTATTTGATAATAAAATTAATGAATCGTGATGCAAAATGCAAAAAACATGCTTTATTATTGATGAAAGAGAAACTTATTTGCTTGTTATAGGATCTTCCAGATGTAATCGTAATTTTTGTTTGGCCATTATCAAACATCAACTATGACCAAATGTACATGCCCATTTTAGGATTTTTTGTCTTAAGCATTTAATAGAAATGTTTTCCGTTGAATATTCTTCAAATCTTAGTATTTGCAGTGGACCATCTGACAATGTTTTTAATTTTTTTTTTTTTAATAATGTGAATTTATATTTATTTCTATAAGAAATATATGAATAATATGTGTAAGTTTAAAACTTTTTAAATAAACATCCCAGATAATAACGTGTCTGTATTGTTGCTAGTACGTTGTTTGCAAATCTAGTATGCTCGTTATGAGAATAGTAGCAACTAAGTCCGCATTTGTTAACAAATTTATACTTTCATTATATGATGGTTTGGATATCATTTTGCCAGCAACTTGTCGGCAAGAGCAAGCAGCAAGTGATTCAAAATTCATAATGTTGCCGTTATGTTGCCATAATAATTTATAGGATTACACAAATGCTGTCATATCGCCGACAATGCGAGTTAATTTTGACGCTGCTATTTTACCGTTACATTGCTGGCAATAGGTACGAATCGTTATCTGCATATTGCTACAATGCCAGTATACTTGAAAACGTTGAAAACAAATAAACAGCAAGTTATCAGTAGGGAGTTCCGTTAGCCTACAATCCCGATTGTCAACGGAGCGATTGCAAGTAATTATTGCACACATTTAAAAATTAAAATAAATATACATTGCACACATTACAATCGGGAATGTAGGCAAACAAAAGTATATATAAAAAATTACAAATTTATGCGATTTTACTTAGACACATTTGATTATCTGGAGTGTTTTTAAAATAAATATTAATATATATTAATATATATATATATTTTAATATATACAAAAAAGGTTTATCTAATATATAAAACTAGAAATAAGAAATAATTTTTTTTATTATAAATCTTTTCATGTTTAAAATAGGATTATAAAATATTACGAAACTTGCGGTTTGGATATATTATTTATCATTTAAGAAAGAACTACGTATGAAGAAATGAAAACATGCCATGATTTGTGCCATTAATAATGTCGTTTTAATAAAATCTCTTTATCATAATCGTTAAAGCAAATGGATAATAAAATAGAATCATATTTAACATGTATTCAAATATTTTTATCATAGGATACCGCGCAAATATTCCGTCTCTTGCAATAAGTAATTTGTGAGTTTTCAGAATATAGAAATGTTAAACCGACGTGCAACAGTGAAATGAAATACGTCATCAATATTTTTAGCACGATTGCTGACACTAATATTTACATATCCTGTAGAATTCAAGAATTATGCAATTTTGTGCCAATTTTCATTTTCATAACTGGCGCGATAATATTCTATTATACAATAAAAGAAATTTTTATTGAATTATACGTGCTAGCTTAAATTTAGAGAAAAATTTTTAAATTTTTTGACATCGATTTTTATTATATTCAATATTTTAAATAATATTAAAGGTATATATCGGATATTATGCATATCTTATTTTACAGTTTTTTTTTACCGATTTCTTATTATTTGACTAATTTTGAAAAACGCATCAAAAATTTAAAAACAACATATTGTTATATAAATTTATATATAAATAATGTAAAAATAACGTCCAAAAGCTAAATACAACAAGATGATTCATTATGAGATTCATTAGAAAATGTATATACTAGCGCGTAGTATATTTTATACGAAATTTTATCATATACTACAGAGTATTCATAAAATGTATTCATAAAATATATTGCATATTTATAAGTAAAAAATAAATGGTAATAAGATGCATTATCTGGATAATTACATAAAGCATATAATAAATTTCTTGATAAATATTTACCAGCTTGCCGAATGTCGACTATAATCCAATCAATAATACTATCTATCTCAATATATGGTTTTTGTGGTGTTTGCCAGAATTTTTTTTCGCTTTTAGTTACAAAACTTTTTATAATTATATTTAAAGATATCCAACATTTGCCATATTTTGATGATTTGGAATTTTGTGTTACCTTACAATAAAAAGAATTTTTTTTCATCCAACTCACGATAGGATAATGCCTGTACACTAGCCAAGGAGGGAAATTTTTTGGTATGAAATATGGATTTGATGTATTTACTACATTTCCTTATATGTACCAGAATACAGGAGCAGTGAGCGAGCGAAATGTGCTAAATTTAAAAGTTTATTGTTATTGACAATAACAAATTGTTATAATCAATTAGATATAACAAGAAAAACAATTTACAATATGGGCTTTTATTATTACAAATAAATCGTAAGTAAGTATAGAAAGGTAAATAAGAGCAACAGCGCGGTTATTGGTGCGCAAAAATCTTCATATGAATATATGATTCAATATTACATAAATTGAAATTCCGTACGTTTTGGCTTCAAGCCATCTTCAGAATTGTACACAAAAGTCAAAATAATTGTTATGATTCATTATACTGTACTTCTCTATTTATTCGTTGCTTTTTCATTGGATCCACCAAATTAGATACCACCATTAGATAATTCTTAAACCATTAGAGAATTATCCATTAGATAATTCTTCTCTTTTTGGCAAATGTGGAAGCATGACTGTCTGGTGTTGGTTTGGAGCAATCATAATGTATTATGAAAATTATTTTGACTTCTGTGTACAATTCTGATCGCTGAAGATGGCTTAAATAAAACCGAAACGTACGGAATTTCAACTTATGTAATATTATATAAATTGAAGAATATATTCATATGAAGATTTTTGCGCACCAATAACCAGGCTCTTATTTGTCTTTTTATACTTACTTATGATTCAATTGAATTTAAATACATATAAAATTACTTAACTTGTACATGTGTAACTTTCTGTATAACATATGGTTAGTCATACATTACACATATATTTTATTGTACAATTTAATATTATAATATAGACAATTGATAATGTAACTTATAAAAGTTTACAATATGCACGTACATTAAATCTTTAAAATTATAGATATTATAAAATTATATATATATATATATATAAAATTTAATAAAAAATGAAGTAATTTATTCAATGATATGAAAATTAAAGAAATAGAGAAAAAAGAGATTAAACAAGAGAATATTTCAAAAAATACTTATAAAAAACGGAAAATAAATTATTAAACAATAGAATGAGATATAGTTTACTTATAGTCAGAAAAAAAGAAGTAGAAATTTAAATTAAGATGTATATCAGAAATATATTATATAAGAGAGAGAGAGGAAGGAAAAAAAGAGAAAGAGAGATAATAAAAAAAGATGAATTTAATAACTATTATACTTATTGTACTTGTGTGTATATAATACGTTATTATATTACTCACTATTTGTATAAATAGGTTTGAATACCTTTTCGGGTATTTCAAAAACCATATCGGTAATTGCAATCGTAATTGCAACTCGGAGCAGCCGTAAAACAATGGGTACTACGACAATTGATATAAAATGTAACTGAATATATTTGACTTTCTCGAATTTCCTTTTTTAAATTTTTAAATGTTTTTTTAATATTGAATCTTTATTTTTACAAACTTGTACATAATTATTTTGTTCGGCTTAAAAACATTAAAGAAGGGGATCGGCGGGATCGCTCCAAGCAGCCAAGAGAACATAAACTTTCAAGTAAAAGTATTTATTCGATCTACAGAACTTAATGCTTTAGATAAATACTCAAAATAACTTATTAACTTATTATTATTATTTAATGTTCTGATCAAACTTATCGATGAAGGGTTGTCAGCGACTCTTGACATCCATCTAATCAGCAGCTTCTCGCGATTTGAGTTTCTATTGAGATTGTCCAGTCAATTGACGAAGGCAAATAGGCAGCAGTTCATACTGTTAATTAGTTCTTGTGCTTGTAAAGTACTTGAGAAATTACTCTAGAAAGAAGGTTATACGGGCCTTTGCCTAAGCCGTTCATTAGGCCCCGAAAAGTGCAAAGATGTGCAAAGTATTGTATGCTAAACCTGAATAAACGGGCCGTTGCCTGAGCCGTTCATCAGGCCTCGTGAAGTGCGCTGCAGAAAGCGTTTGTGAGGCGATTCAGAATGTGCTCGTGGAGAAAAGTCCTGGGAAGGGTTATTAGAGCACATTCATGATATCTGCCAATTCATCGGACGCCCTTTGATGGGAGCGACTCACTGCCTGAGACCATTGTCAGGCAAATATGAAAGGACCGAATGACCGAATATAGCGTTGTATGCCGAAAGACATTTTGATTAAATGTGTCGAAATTAGAAAGACCGTTCCTTCCTTTACCTGTTGAAAATGAAGTAAAATAATATAAATTATATTATTTAGATAAATTCTTGAAAAATCCTTGTGGATAATAACACCCAAATTCTGATTCGTTCGTCTCTTAGTAAACTTAATTACAAACGCCGCGGGCAAACTGCACTTCGTAACCAAAAATCGAAGAATATAAAAGATTTATCTCAACTCACATAGCAACATATCTTCTCAGAATATCTTAATTTGACTTCTTCTGATCCAAAACATAAATTTTTCCTTATCATTACCTGCTCATCAACTTCCGGATTAGCCCGAACATATTTAATTATTTATGTAATGTTACCTTTGATGAAACGAGAAATATTGAAAAGTGAATAGATATCCAAAAGACTTTTGACTTGAGGCAGATTCATATTAAAATGTGAATCCAAATGAAGAGATTCATATTGAATTATGAAGAAATCCATTATTCCAGAATTATTAAAGGTCTAAAACCAAGTTTTGTAATTACATAAATTTGTAAATGTTTTCATTACGGAATCCACGATGCTACATATTGTGCACGTAATTTTTAAAAAAGTTTTTCTATTTTTTATAATTAAATATAAAAGTAATGTTAAAATATTAATATTAATTGCTATGTAATTGTGTTTTTATGTCGATATAAATTTCTTTTATTTATTTTTATTTTATTCTATTTCAAATGTATTTTCTGTATCAAATGTATTTAAAAATTTAGAATTTTTGTTATACGGATTTTGTAAATCATATGAAAAAACTTATATCTAACAATAAAGTCCATAGCAGGAAAACGTAAGATAAGTAGCAAGATATAAGCAGAAAGCAGAATTGATTAATTACATTCGAGAATTTAAAGCTACAACGTAAGTAAAAATGTTGATTTACTGTTTACATCTTACTGTTGCGGAAATATATGTGCGGAAGCACAAGTCTTCAAGGATGTTAAATACGAAACATTCTCACATAGCAAAATCGATCTTAGATATATCCAATAAATGTATGCTGAGGGAATTTTTAATATCCAGAGCACATATTTAACTTAAGAGATACTTAGGATATATATTGAAGATGTTTATGCGGAAAGTACGGCTGAAAGATCTAAAATTTTAGCTGGACATAGATCAGAAATGTATTTTTGTTGAACTATAAATATAATTATGTAGAACATTCAAACTAGATGCTATAATGTCAAAACTATTTGCATTGCTTGTTATTTTCAAAGTTCTAATAAAATTATTTTCGGACCTGTGTCCAGTAAAATTTTAAATCTCTTACAAGGGAAGTTCGGCAAGTGTAAAATTCAAAAAAATCTGTAACTTTGCATAAGTTTAGACTAGATGGATCTAATCACGAAGCAATTTTTTTTAGCGGCTGATATTCGGTTTTAAGGGTGGAAACACCCTCTTGAAAAAAATCTGTGTTTACGTTTCTGAGTGAATATCTCCGAAACAATAAGAAATATAGAAAAATGTTTTAAATAAAAGTTTTATGGTTTCAAGAGCACTTTATAACGGTGTAATTAGATTTTTTAAAAATGTTAATTTTTTCGAAATATCCCCACTACTTTTTTTTTACTTAAATTTTAAATTTTTCTTGCAATTAAATTAAAGTTCATTTCACGCCAAATTCAACCATATATAATAAAGTTATGTTCCGTGAATGCGTCTTTG
>JANQDE010000068.1:0-29807 GCA_037157785.1 Cephalotes varians
TATGATAATGCAGAAAACGAAAAACATTATCGAATTTGTAGTTTGGTATTAAAAATGCCGATATTATCGACATTTCTAATTCTGAACCAAAAATGTATTATCGACATCGCTCAAGTTTGGTCGTCTCGCTAGCATCCCCTTAAGTGAGATTGATAATATAGAATTCTTCAAAGTTGCTACAAACAATGTTGATAATGCAGGTGGCCTTCAATTATTAAAAGTTAGGTTATGGTTTGCCTTGTTTACAGTGCTTTACAGATCCATGATTATTACGGACACGCGCGTGCAATCCCTTAAAGAAATTTTTCTAAATTTTGATTATCCTTTGAAAAGAATTATCAGAGTTTTTCGCATTTTAACTATTTCTTAAGAGGTATTGTTATTTTTCATATTTTTCTGTGATATTAATAGTTATAAACATGGATTCAAAGAAAATAACTCTGTCGAAGAGTATATTGGAAATGAAGGTGAGTTGGAAAAGATTGTAGAAAATATTAAGATGGAGCATTATTGCACGAGAATATGTGGGCTTGTTTGCAGTTCATGAAACGGACGAAAGACAAAGTGGAGAAAGAGCAGTTTCAGGAAGAAGGAGAAGAGTATTTCGGCAACGAACTTACATCACGCATGAAAAAAGCATCGTAAGTACTTTCTGTTATTTTCTTTAAGTATCAAAGTTCTATATATATATCTCGATAAATGATAATGTATCGATAAATTTTTGAATATTTTGTACATCAATGTATATTGTTAGTATTCAAATTTTATTTTGATATCTCAATGATAGTATCACTGTTATCAATTGCTTCTATTTTATGTTTAAGTGGAAATTTTCTTATGGAACCGAGCTATGTTTTTTGCGAGAAACTTATTGATGGTAGATTAAGTTTCCAAGGAATGAATCCAACTATAGAAAAGTTAATGGAAGCGAAGGAGAATGCCAAACGAGTCAAAGTAGAAATGAAACAAGAGGCTGACGTATCTGATGAACAAATGGCTGTTCGATGGAAGAAAATGCGAGCAAAGTTTGACACCGTAAATAGGCCCAGAAAGCCACAACGTAAGAAGACAAACGATGCAGACGAGCCCTTTAAGAAAAAACCAAAATTCTTGAAACCAGTAGAATAAATCTACATTGTAAATAATTATAGAATAATTATGCATATAATTTTATAGTATTAAGTAAATATAGTTTGTATAGTCAACATGTGCATAAATTTTATATTTGACCTAAACGAATTATTATATTACTTTAATATAATCACTGAACAAAAGTATGATTGTTAAACATGTGATTTTAAATCATGTTGCTTATGTTTATTATATTTAAAATACACAATTTATATTCTTTATAAGCTTTTTTCTTCATAGAGCATTCAAGACAAAAAGCTCGTATGAATCCTAGCCACATGTAATTTTCTTTGCCACAAAACCTGATGCAGCAAGTAGTTCTCGAAACGTTTCCACGCACACACCGCCAGTGCAGTCCTTCCGCAGCCCTTCCTGCCAAATCGTATCGAAGCTATTCTCTGGAAATTCGAAACCGACGTTTTCAAATATGCTTCGTATTTCTTCCTTGTTGCGACTCTATATAACGGATTTAAAAAATAACATAAATTAATATTTTTATAATATAGTACTATATTATTAGCTACTATATTAATAGATTAGTACAAATATACAATGAAATAATATATAAATTAATATTCATAGTCAGGAATTTTATCGAATTTTTTTAATGAGAAAATCTCACGTTTTGATGTAATTTGATATAATTTATATTGAAAATTAAGAGTATATAATATATTCGAATGAATATGTGAAATAAGATGATACGATATGAGATCAAGTGATCTACCTTGAAAAAATCTATATGCGTTAAGTTATATCTTGTGAATATGCTGGGTGATATCAAGCAATGAACGGAAGTTTGATCGCCCAAGTTTTCCTTGTCTGGATATATGCCGGCGCGCGGTAACATTGTCATCAAAAAATCTGATCTTTCGGTTGGAAGTCCTGCTGCACGTACTCCTATAATACATTTCTCGAAGTTCATGTTCCAAATACTCACTATTCAATACTTGAGAAATATACTGAGAGAGAAATATTTTTAAGAAATTTATCAAGTGATATCATAAGATCTTAACAGAATGGCTGATTTATAATCTTAAGACAATATTTTATAATCTAAAAGTCTTTGTCTTTAGTAATGTTTTGTGTCTTAGGTCTTAAGTGTATAACACTTTGATACAACTTTAAGACCTAAGACATAAGACAGTATTGTGCTAAAGACGAAGACTTAGGCCATAAAATATTGTCTTAAGATTATAAGTCAACTATTTTGCTAAGATCCATAAAAAGAAAGTCCTACTTGTGCTATCAGTTGTCTGAACATTTTCTATCCTGTCACTATATGTAGTACAATCTGGACTCGGCACTAGTATTTCTAAAATAATATTTTTTAATATTATTGTTATATTATTACAAATTAAATTAAAATTAGAGAGAGCGCATTTTAAATTATTAATTAAAATTATTAATTATACAAAATTATTATTAATTATCATTTGTAATTCCTCTAATTGATCAATTTTGCAAAAGATTTAGAGATATTGCAAAGATTATTCGTAAATTACGTTTTATTGTTTTTTTTTTTTGGTAAAACTGGTAAACTGCGCTTCCAATTCAAAAGATTCAGCATTTCTCTGTAATTAACATTTCCATCTTTGCGCAACTGCAATGTATCCATTAACGGTATGAGAAACTTTTTGTTTGGGTATATGCGATACTTCTCGAAAATCAGAAAAATCTTATCTTCAGGCAGAACTCCGACATATTTCTGCATTAAAATTTTATGACAAATTCATAATTATAAAAATATGATTTATGATTATTGAAATATTTATAACATGTAATTTTGATTAATTTGATTAATGATGTACCTAGCGAGTATCCTAGTATTTATTTATGTGCACATTTATAAATTAATATGCATTCTTACTATGTATAATAAATATATAAAATAATAGTTAATGATAGACATATACAGTATATTTAGATATATTAATAAATAGATATGTATGTGTACTTTATCCATACAAGAAAACTCATCCTCTATGTCTAAGAATGGCACTTCCGGCATACGCTTTTTGAGTTTTCGGCGAAAATCATTTAAATCTTGTAAACATTGCCACCAGAAAAGCGCTTGTTCATTCAAATCAAAATCACGTAACATATCTGATACATCAAATTCATCTTTGATGCTTTTTTTGCCATGTATAAGATCTGCATAAAGACAGGACGTTTCTGGATTCCTTGAAGCAAAAATTTGTTATTTTCCACAAGGAAATTTACCATTTTTATTGTTAATTAATTAAATTCTTATTTATCTATTATACGAAAAAATAAAACATTAAAAAAAGATCACATTCCCTGGGAAAAAATGTTTTATATAACAATATATAAATATATATAAACATATAACATATATAATTATATACAAAATAAGTCCATATATGTTCATATATCCTTCTTTCTTTTGTAAAATTACTATTTAATACAAGAAAAATAATAATAATAATAAGAAAACATAAAAAATAATTAAAAGGATAATTTTTGCACCATTTCTTTTACAAAAAGTTAAGTTTGAAAAATAAAAAGAATTGTAATTTTTTTTCTTATTTTTTCAAACTTTTTGTAAAAGAAGCAATATAAAAATTATCTTACGTTTATATATGTTTATATATGTATATTTATATATATTAATAATAAATTGATACATATTGACTTTTTCTGGCAATTTTATTAAATAATTTACATGACGTTTCGGCTAAACACTTTCTAGTCCTTATCAAGTGTATCTATAAATAAATGTACATAACAAGTTTGATAAAAGGTCTGTAGTTATAACTTATAATAATTTGCAGTCACATAATAAAAATACGCATCAAAGATAAAAACGATTACTGTCATATATTGTTTTTATTTTCTGTATTGTGACAGCATGTCGGCACTCAACAAGGTTTAACAGAAGACAGAGATCCGTGATTGAAATTGATTACATTTTTACAAAGTCATAAAGTTAATTCTATATTATTGTTTTGTCATATATTGGATTTAACTTTTCAGTATCCTTTTGTAAATTTATATGTGCGCATTTTTATTATGTGAGACTGCAGATTATTATAAGTTATAACAGACTTTTAACTTATTACGTATATTTATATTTGTAGATACACTTGACAAGGATTAGAAAGTGTGTAATCGAAACGTCGTGTTAATTATTTAATAAAATTGCCAGAAAAAGTCAATACATATCAATTTATTATTAGTTATTTAATTGTTGGCAATAAAAAGTATTTGCGATTTTATATATATTTTTACATGAAAAATTTCTTCCTGGATCTGTATATCATTTAAAGTTTAAGTTATGTATTATTTCACACACAAACTGGATAAGATAAAGGAAATTAAATTTATATAACAATATAAATTAAAAATAACAACGTAAATATAATATATTTATAATAATAACATAAAATTCAATGAAAAATAATAAAAATTAAAAATTTTATTTAAACTTATGACAATTAAAAAATTTATATTTATCTATTTATTCACATAAGGAAGGGGTTTGTTATATAAGAGATCAGTGAGATTTTTGTATTGATTATTTCTTTCCCAACATATCGTTATAAATTATACAATTATCACAAGATTAACAATTGCTGATTTAACTGATATTACTTGACTTGTCCGACAAATGATCTAGTACGTTCTATGAAATCCGCTTGTCGACGATTGACTAAAGTAACCGGTTGGTGATTAATCCATGTCAAAATTTTTCTAACCCGAGATTCCGATTTCTTCGGCGGTTTGCCAAATCTGGTAAATTTATCAAAGGACTTGTAACTGTAAGAAAAAAATCTCGATTATATAAAGGCAATTCAATCTGTCTCAATCTTTGTATTTGCTTGGTCAGCTATAATATCTTATTGACATCTTATTGGCTTAATGCTCACTCTCTTGTGATTTGTTCTGCCGGTTCGTAATAATTATGCGATTTTCGGTACCAAGAACGTGTAATATCTTCTGGTATCGTCGCGCTTTCCTCAATTTCAAGTATTTGTTTCATAGTCGCTTCCACAAAAAATCCAATTAAGAGTTAATTACAATGAAAAAGTTAATTATAACCTTTACGTTATGAATTACAAAATAAAAAAAGAAATGATGACGACGTTTCAGATTATTTATTTGTTTCATAGTTACTTCCACAAAATTCAAATAAGAGTTAATTATAATAAAAAAATTAATTATATCCCTTACAGGATGAAAAAAAGAAATGATGATGTTGTAGAATACGCATAGAAAAAGAAATATCACACATTACTTCTTTTTTTACGTATGTGAAAAAATCAAGATTATATTAAATTAATAGATAATGTATATTATATTAATAAACAATAGTTCTAAAGAAAATTTAAAAAAACATAAAAATTTCTTTTATTTAAGTTAAAAAATAATTTTTAGCATCTATACTCGATTCTTCGATTATAGACCTCGATTGTATACCTTTTAATTTAATTTAAAAATTTTGGGAGCAAGTTCTCAACGTAACATTAACTCGATAAAATTCAAAAATTGTCTCTCGATGTTTTACGGGGAGATTTTCGGGAAGTACTTTATTATCTCTCATGAACGAGACATCAAGAGACTGTACATCCCACACAATGCGTGATTTCGCGTAATAGAATATATATACCATGCCTGGTTTTGCAATGGAACAGCAGAAATGGAATATGACCGAGCGCTCCGGCGACGTAACGTTATATGCGAGGGATATATCGAATGAAGTTGTTCAGCTGGTGCCAGTTTTTTTCCACGTGTTAATCCCCCGAGATGGATTTGCGGCGTTTAAAGAACCGGCGCGGCATCTTGTTGCGCACCGATTAATTACTCCATTAATTATCTCCGTGCGCTCGCATTACGCAATAACGTAAATAGATAGTTGCATGCTCTTGGGTAATCCTTGATATTTAGCATTCTTCTCTTCTGCATATATGCATGTGTATATGTGTGCTGTTTTTAGTTTCATAGTGCATATTAATAGCAAACAGAACAACGTAAATTTATTCCTAGATTTATTCCCATAGCCGAATAAGTCGAGAGAGCACTATGCTATGAGCTTTTCCGAAAGGGAAGCGAGAGAATTAATACAGATGCTCGAAGATAAACGTACATATAGCGAGATGCGTTTACAAGCGCACGATAATACATCTCGATATATTGTCTATTAATGCGACAGAAAATCATTTAAATACCATTACTGCGAGACAAGTAATATTCTTATTATTTATTGTCGCAGTTTCGTGGAATTTGTACAATGTAACGTTTGTTAACGACCGCACCGTTATCTGGGAGAGCAATTCGCGCGCTCGCACTCGCTTGCACCACTTTCCGAGATTTAATGTATTCTTACAGCTGCCACGTCAAGATCATGATGCAATAATATTGGCTGTTTCGCCTTGTTTTCCAGATGAAATATCGGGCTGTTAATTGCATTGGCATGTGGCTCGCCTTGAACGAGTCCCGGCTCTTCCCTTTAAAAAACACCGCGGGGATGGCTACGTATCGAAAATTGCGACCTGACACGACCACGAAACTCGATAATATATGTATGTAAAGTCCTCGATTACTTCGGGCGCAGCACCTCATGAAAGTTTGAAGATATATCGCGAGATCTTATGGCGATTATTTATCAACAAGATCGTCAAAGTTCTGGTTTTATGATTACAATTAAACGTGGTGAATTTGAACGTAATGAAATGGAAAGAAAGCCACTTTTAGAGAAAGAATTTGAACGTTATTCTGAAAAATTATTCAAGATAAATAGTATTTAGATTTTATAGGATATAAATATTTGTGGCATAATTTTATTTCAAAGACTGCAACCAAAAGAACCGATTTGTTGAATTAATTCTACGTTGCATAAATTATCGCATTCACATCGAGTTATCGAAGTGTACAATTCATGACTGATCGAAGCTTTCTCTTTTTACGTGAATTTTGCATTCCAATAATGAAACAAGCTACATATACATAACAAGGATAAAATCGTCTTGTTCCAAGTCGTCAGTTACGCTTTGGTTTATTTAAGATGAATCTAATCATTTGCACCTCTTCCATATTTTATCTATTCAGCATGTGAATAAATCCTGATTATATTTAATGCTCGCATCGAGCAATAACTATCTGTTATGGCGATTATTTCTTCAAAAGGCGCCACCGTGAAGAAAAACCGCGCAGGACCTGTGGCTGGATACCAAGAGCGCAACGGATGCGACTCTCTCGGCGTGTTATTTGAGAAAAGCGCGAGCTACCAAGATTACAGACAATTTGCGCGATACGTCGGTAATTGGCCGAGTCGTGCTCGGGGTGGAAGGAAACCCCGATATGAATCTCGTAGCACAATGTGACTTTCTTACCTGGAGAGAACGAGCCCCTATCTCTTCCCGCGCGGCTGGAATCTCATAACGGTTCTGAAGAAGCAATTAAAGCTCGATCTATTGATTGGAGAATGATTAGTGTCGGGACGATGAAACTGACCGGCCGCTCCCTTTCTATCATTCGCCGATTTTTTGCGAGAGAAAAAGCGAGGAGAATTGTTGCTTCGTTGCACACTTCTGCGAGAATTGCAATCTCGCTTCGAAAGTCGAGCAGAAGCTAGAAACGAGACACCATGTGGAGAACAATTTTCTACATATTTCATGTTTTTTTTATGTAATTATGAGTTACTAAATATGCGCGTAAAATAAGAAACACACATTATGCTACCTGTACATCAATACCGTTCTGTTAGATACGCATCTATTAAATCTGCATACAACAGAACTTTATCGAAGCAAAGCCAAAATAATAAAATCAAGCAGACACAAAATAAGCATAAAATATGGATATGATAGATTACATTAACATAGATCATGCAACTGTCGATCCTCGGTAATTTAGAATGCATGGTCTACTTGGCATTCACATTTTTTTACATTAGCGAACATCGTCGCTATACGTGTTTTATGAAGAGAGAGAGAAAGAGAGAGAGAGAGAGAGAGTTTATGAAAAGAGAAAGAAAGAGAGGGATGAAAGCTCATGCAGGCAGTCTTGTTGTTCGTTTTGTATGTGCTAAATATTTGAGTCAGGTTGTCGTCGGCATTGAACGATGAGCAAACATTGTCGATACATCGCGGAAGAAAACGTCGCTCGTTTATCAAGTGCAAACAAGGCACCATTCTGCCTTCTTCGCATCATCCCTCAGAGTAAGTTGTTATTCAGGCAGCTAGAATAAAATCGTAACGTCACGATAATTTCGATTTAAAATTTAAGAAAAATATTTTGTTATGTTTTGATTCACAGTTTTATTTTAACTTACGCAAGTTTAAATATATATATTTGTTCTCTTTTAATATACAATGTTTTATATATGTATTTAAAATCGTGTTTCTAATCGTAAAATATAAGTGCTAATTTGCATAAAAGCGTTAAAATTAAGCTAATCTATTAATAATAACCAGTAAATTATCAATGCAATCTCTCGGTGTCATTTTTTGAGAGAGGATGCCAATTTCGTGGAGTAATAATTTATTTATATAAATCAATTTTGTATGGTATCCGTAGAAGAATGTGAAAGGTGAATGTACGAATATTTTATCTAGCAAAAGATTCGTTGGTACGTGTACAGATTAATCTCTTTATCTCGCTATCAGATATATTTGGCACGCAAACAAATTAGAGAAATGGTTGAGAAAGGTGAGAACAATCTGAAGAAATCGTATCTGTAAGTGCGCAACGAGAAAAAGCTCGAGATCTCGACCGAGAGTCACTCGATATCTCACCGTGCAGCTGCGAGACTGAATTTTTAAGTTACAGCCTCATGCAAAGAGAGAAGCGCTAAATGGCCAGCGTTTGAAATTGCGTTGCCTTGTTGCATTTAAAGCAGCAGCTCCCAAACTGCACAAGTGAGAGTAATAATAAACCAGTAGAGTTGAATATTACAAGGACAGATAAGAATGGCACGTGCCTCGCATCAAGTCTATCTCCATTTCTGAAGCATATCGTATATTTGAAGATAAAGAGTTGATATTTCTTGCAGAATTCTCCTCGTAAGAGAAGGCTTACGTTATCTTATATCTTATATCATCTTATATCATTATTCTCAAATTTTATTTTAAATGTTATTTTAAACTAAATTTTACTTTTTGATTAATGAATCAAAGTTTATTCCGTCGTCACTTGTCGTGTGTGTTCTTAACTTTAAAATGACTCTAAAAACTTCAATATATTATAATTATATATATATATATATATATATATATATATATAAATCTTTTTAAATATCCAAATTTAACTATCAGATATAAAAGAGTGGAAAAAATATCAAAAATCATTATTTGTATTATGTTAAGAAGATTATGTTTAGGATATACAAAAGATTAAGCTATTCCCTACGACGATGTTCCTTTGGGAACCTCTGACAACAGATATGACATGTGACATAGCGCGAAAAAGTGTCAGCAAGCGGGGTCGGCGTGTGGATAAAACGGTAATCGAGCGCGGAACAATATTTGCCCGATAACCAGCTTGGAAAACGTTCTCTCTGAGTGCTAATGGATTTAGCGATGGCGAGACCACGTGCTCCGTTCCGAACGAACGAGCGTTGCTCCACACGCGGCCGGCACGCGCGTGTTGTGCAAATGTCTGTTTGCCGTGCCGCGTGTGGAGCAACGCTTCGACGTTTCACCAGCGATGATCGATGAGATTTTTATTCTTATGCGAGCAAACAACGGTGAACCGAAATTTTTTCTGCCGTGAGCGAACTCTGATCGACGCGATCGTTTGAATTCGAGTCGGATTCTCGCGATCATTTACAGTCATTTTGTATCGTAGATTTATTATAGAATTTCTACCGTTATGTATTTCTTGAGAACCTTTCTCAGCACATATAATTATGATGTAGCAAATAAGACTATGTGTATAATATGTTCGATCGCCTCTTTTTGTAGAGTTGTTCGATGGAAAGGTTCGCCTTAAGAGAATACAGGGAAATTATAAGATTTAAATCTAAAACACACTACACTATTTATAATTTGAGAAGAAAGAAAAAATATTATGTATAAAACAGAAAAAATATAATCTAAAAAATAATCTTTTAAGAGAGGGGAACAAAACGAAAACATGAAACATAAAACGTAAAAGTGTATATACTTATAATGCTACAACTGTATGTTATTTTTTTAGATTAAGTACCCAATCGGCATATTTTTTTCTCCGAAAAGAAATTTGGAACGGAAGAAATGTCTGTCGAATAAACGAGTTTATCTTCTTAAAATATAAATTTAATTATTAAAATAAATTAATAAGCTATCGAGAAATTATAGTCAATTTCTATTTTAAATTCTTTAATTTATCCTATCAGAGAAATAGAATTTTTTCAACTGAATCTTTCAATAAGCCATTCGTGTTATCGCGACTCTGATGAAGCGTGTGGTAACGCATCTTGATATCGCTTTCATTTCTGTTTATTCCACTTTCATTCCACATTTCTTTCGCATTTTTGCGACACTAAGCAAAATCCAATCGTTGTATTTGGTTGCAAATTTATAAATATTGTTGTTCTGACCAGATTTAATGATATCAGAAAAAATAATTTTCTCCTAAAAATTATTTTTTGTAATCTTCTAAATTTACTTACTACTATTTTTTAAAATTGCTAAAAAAATGTATAGTTGTTAGAATTTTTCAAATTCAAAAAGTTGATATACGATAAAGATTTGACACAAAAATTTATAGAAAATAAATATAATTATAATAATTTAATAATTTCAATAACTTTGTGACAATACTTTCATTTATCAATCAGTAATTTTTTCTTACCAATTTTCTTCTTTTTGTTATCTTCTTTTTACTGATACTATGTGTCAGTAAAAAAATGACAAATTTTTTTTGCAGAATAGTGTTTAATTCATTTAATTTTGTTCATTTATATATTAGCTATAATATTATACTTATAATTTCAACTACTTTCCATCTGTCATCTCTTATATGTTCCATTGAATACAGAAAGGACTAAAATAAAAATCTGAAAATAATTATAAAACTTTATTAATGTAATTTTTTATTTACAATTTTCCATTTTATTTTATTTATTTAATATCATTTTATTGCAATTATTGACATATTAGTGACATTTATGAATATTAAATTAGTCTGATATTGCGTCTTTAATTTCTGTTCAAATAATGAAGATTCCAAAATATAGATTTTTTGAAGACTATATATACTATTTGTGAACACTCAATATGATATTTTTTCTTGTAATTTTTGAAGTTCACCTTTCGTGCATTAAATAAACGGCATTGCCAGTTCGAGGTTCGATACTTTCAAGAAACTCGTTTCAACCTTCACACTTGTGCCGTTATAATGTATCGCTCTTGGGACTTCGAAATAGCGGCAACAGTTTTAGCTCGTTCTCCATCATCATCATCCGTCACACATGTTCATAGGTCGGATTCATCAATTTGATGGAGGAAAAGATCGATTTCTCTCGCTCGGTCTTAAAATAATCGACCGGAAGTAGCACCGTTCTCATGTCCATAATCATTGTAATAAAATCAGCAATGACGGACATCGCGTAAAACAAACTTTTTCGTTAACGTTCATTATAGCTTAATTACTATTTTTAATTGGTGGTTCACGAAGCTAATAAACGATTTGCGATCAAAAAATTTACCTTCGGTATTAAAATCGGTATTGACTTTTTATGATATATGTTTGAAGTTAAAAGACCCATCACCTATTAATTCTTCAACAGCTTGTTACTGACAGTTACTTGTTCATTAATTGTTCCTTTAAAAACGATAGATACTAATTTGAAATAATATTTTAATTATATTGCTACCTTTTTAAACTTTATTATTGTAGTGTTATTGTAGTGTTATCGCATGATATACAGCGACATATTTTCCTCGATTTCTGTTCAACAAAAAATGCAGAACGAGGATAATCGTTTCCTGTAGTTTTTTGGACGCTAAATACGATTCTGTTTATTAAATTGCTCAATCGCGTCACACCTTTGAGAAATCATACTTTTAAGAAATTTGCAATTTAAATTGCAAAAAGGACTATTTAGTATATTTTGACATATTATAACTATAATATATGTATGATATATGTCAACTTTGACGCAATAGACTTTGTATTAGTCACAAAATATTTTTTTAAACATAATTAATACAATAAATTTAAGGCCTGAAAGTTTTAACAATATACTTAGATTTATTTGTAATAAAACTTCTACAACATATCATATATCATAATTAATAATATGCTATAATATAAAAATAGTTCTTTTCTATAATTTTAACTAAATTTCTTAAAATTGTGATGCAATTTGAAAAAAGGAATCGTATTCAGTGCCTAAACAATTACAAGAAACAATTATTTTCGTTCTCGCGATCAAAAAATAGTAAAAAAAGTTTTTTATTACATTTTTGTTAAATAGTGTTATCGATGATCACACATTGATAATTCAATGAGTTCATCAAGTTTATTTTTATATTTTATTTGGAAGCAATCCTTGTTGGAATTCTATCAGATAAAATTCTAAAAGATTCATTCTAGGCAACGAGGCGTGTAATTGCCGGTGTAAAAAAATTCTGCAGCCATAAAAGAAAAGGTATTAAAATTTGACGTGTGTGTGTTTATGGTATTTAGAATATATCGTGTATGAACCAAAGTATACAATCACACATACACAAAGGCTGTTATCACCACGCGTGCGTGTGCGCGCGTCGTATAATTTTAGAATCAAGGAAACTGAGCTAATGATATCCGATGTCATTTCTATCTTAGACACTCCCTAATTCAATACCAATTTATATTCTCTCTAAACAGATAAGGATCCAAGTATGCTGTCGCGATCTCTTGCAGAATTTTCCTGTCGCAAAATCATTTTTGCGTGATAAAATATCGCTGTACACTGATTGCAAAACTTTCGCAACTATAAAACGTAAAAAGATAATATCAGTTACTAATCCTTTAGATAGAAACTATTAATTTTAATCCTTCAATAGACTATTTGATTTTCACTAAAAATCTTGAAAAATTCTGAACAATAAAAATTAGAGTAATAACTGATTGGAATAAAATCAGTAGTGTAAAATATTCGTACAGCTAGTAAAAATTAAATTTAGAATAAAAGTTAATAAACTTTTAGATATGTAGAATTAGAATTAAATGATTATCTCAATAAATTATAAATATGATTCAAAAATTTTTTTTTTAAACACATATATAAAAAAAACATAGGATTGGTATTCTTTTCATCAAAATCTTTGAATGTAAATGATGATAATTACTAGGTTTTAAATTTATCGAACAGTTTTGATCCATTAATAGCAGATTAATTACATATTATAACTATGTTCTCTTCTAGAGGCACATACTAACGTGATCGTCATGTTTCGGTGCATAATTATTAGTTCCATTGCAAATTATAAGAATCCTGTTACTTGCGTGACTCAGTGATTTGTTCAAGAACATATTTTTATGGCGCAAAGCCTTAATGAAATATATAAAAATTTATAGAACTAAAAATTTATATCGAAATAAACATCTTGATAATTCTAAATAATTATCTGATGAATTTTTTGTTTTATAATTTTTGGTTTTAAATTCCTTACTTTCGCAAACGTTTGATGGCGAGTATCCATATTTCTAAATACTTAAATTCTCTCGCTCAAGGATTCTTCAACTTGTATATTATCCAACAATTAAACATTTTTACATATTTACTTTTTGATTGCACAAACTCTCGATTTACCTTTTGACTTTTTAAATATCTTGATTGCACAAATTCTAAATTTTTCTAAATCTCTCACTTCAGAAAATTTTAGTTTGATTTTTTAACATTTCTTTCCTTTTTTTCTAAGATTTATTATTAAAATTTAAATTACTGTGGAACTTGAAATACTCTTAGACGTTTTCCAAATTTTTTTAAATGTTAAGAATATAAACACATTAAGAATATAACATACACATACACACATACGCGTAATATATATGCATGCAGTTGAGGGAAAAAAATGTGCATTTTATCTTCTATACATATACCAATTGTAATATTAGTCAATTATGCTTGATAAATGGACTGTCGTTGATATCGCAGAAAATCCCATTCGTTCTTTCGATGTTCTCTTACTGCCATACTGATGTTGCCATACTCGACGATTATAAACATAACTCGTTAACGATTATCCGCTTAACTCACTGACAGCTGACATTAGCACACGAATTCTCTCGCGAAGCGGCCGCGCGTTCTCTCGCGCATTGCTTTTGATACTCTCAGTTTTATCTGCGCTCACCTTTCTACAGGTGATAGGACTATTAACATGTACACGTATTTTCAAACGTCAGAGACAAACGTATTTCCTTAATAGATTTAATAGAATTTAATTTCTCATTGAAGAGTCACTATACAATGTCTTCTCTTCTCTTTTCATTTACCTTTAGTTTTTACTGAACTCTCTTTTCTACAAAAATGATAAGAAGATAAATATTCTTGAATTATACTAAAATTTATTTTGATATTAAAAGGCACCAATTTTATATCAATTTAAAATTAAAGAATAAAAATAAATCAAATGTCTAATTAAATGTCTTGATTAAAAAATTGAACAAATAAATGAAATGATTACATTTGTACAGCGATTTTTATATATTTCTGTTCCTAAATTGCGATAAAATGTGTATGAATCATCCTGTATAGGAATTAGAATGTCGGGTATATTACAGATTTATTTCCGTATTTTATGCCACAATTTATTTCAACGTCAAGCAAACTGAGATCTCTGTATTTCATTCGTCGAAAAAAGAAACGATCGGTATGGGGTCACGAGCTGAGATGAATCTAATTGTCTACACAATCTGCATTCCCAGAAGAGTCATTTGTGATTCATCTCCAATGTATTTTCTGTTATTAACTTAATCTTCATTCGGAAGACAACCTTGCATCTTTATCTTCTATGATCCTTTACCTTTTAATGGCTTATGACCGATTGCATTATTCTTATCTCCATTATTGAAAATAGTGTACGATCGAAATCGAAATGATTCTGCATACTTCGGAAAAATTGAAAAGTTTGCAGTCACGTCTCGGCTATCATTTCTCTCATTAGAACATGATTGGACATTAATTGTAAACTGACGTACCACGGAGCACACAGGATATGCATGCTTACGAGACGAGTGCATGCAGGTGCACTCCGGTCGAGGGAGGGGGATAGAACAGCGAGACATGGGAGGAGTTCCCTGCGAGTGCTCTCTCCGTCTCGTCGGAGAGACCACTCTCGCGGTGGCAGAGGTGGTCTCTGCTCACCTGAGCGTTTCAGGTGGCAGTCGCCCTGCTGAGTCGTTCAGCGACGGGTTCTCCTCGCGTGAGCGCCGCGAGCGAGCGCGATTCGTCAGAGATCACACGATTCCGAAAATTTGAGATTCGCGAATTCGAGACCGATTGAGATGTCGAGCGAATCCGCGAGTACTCGCGATGCGTCCCGAGAATTGCGGATACATTCGCTGACGATCTCCCATATTTTTCTTCGTAGATCGATGAGACATCCATCGTATCTATTTTTATAAATGCAACTTTGAGTACGAGACATTTGACGTTTAGATTCAATTACTTAGACGAGAGTAATTCAATAGGATTAATTTAGTCTAATAAAATTCGATTGATGAGATCGTTGTGAATTATTCTGATTTAATGAGGGACTAATTATTAAATCAGATTGATTTAACTGAAGGAACGTTTTTGATGGAGTTGATTGATTTAATATAATTATATATTTTTGTTGATTGAAACAAATGGACACTTTTGATAAAAGTATCTAGCAATTGTTCTAGCACACAATTGTCAGTTGATTTAATAAGTCAGAATGATTTTTAATACTTATTGAACTTTTTGATTGAGAAATCGCGTAATCGAAATCTTTGTGTATTACGAAATATTTTATAAAGAACAATGTGACGCATCAATATGATAATCAAGCAGAGATTCTTTCGTCGATTGTGATAACTGACGCTCATAGATCGATAGAAAATCGATCGAGGATTCGAAAGCAGATCTGCAGTGTGAAAAAGTTGCCCTTAGCTGATTTCGATTTACTAATTACGAGGAAGATCAAGGAGCAGAAACGAATCTAGAAAAGAAGATCGATTTATTAAACAAACCAGGATGATCCCGATAGTGGATGTATACGGCGACGTGTATAAAATATTCCCGAGTAGTCTATAAATTTGTCGTGAAATCTGACTGGTCCGATTGCATTCTGACGGAATTATTAGGGTATTGCATAATATCCGAGCGACACGGAGCTGCAAAAGAACTTCGCAAAAGAGCCAAGAAAGAAAATCTCAAGTAGAAGTTTATAAAACTACAGAGAACGAAGCGAGGAAGAAAAGTGCCGCATGCGCGCATGTTGATCAATGAATGCGTCTTATCAAAGATGTATCAATGTATAAGGTCATGTGTTGATCAGGAACTTTGTGAAACGCGAATAATGTCGTAGAGACGGCAATATAAATTATTTAACACAAAAAAGTAGAGACTCGCTTTTGCGAGTCTGGATTTTCCGAGCTTTTTTGACGAAGGAACATACGAATTTTAAGACATCCATATAGTTCGTGCTTCAAATTTACGAATGTACGAGAAATATAACAAAAATACGAAAAGATGTAAATCAATCCCTGTATTACATTTTTTGATTAAAATATGTTTTAAAAATGCCCTCAGCTTTATTAGAATACAATAAAATGTAATTTTTGTTAATGTAAAAAAGAAAAATTACCAGCGTTAAAAATTTAGAAAATTCGAGTTTCTGCAAGTTTGATTCTATGAAGACTCATCCGATTTTGGCTAGATGGAAATCGTCGATTAGAAAGGAAATTAATGGATTAAGCGGAATTCCTTGAGACTAGTTTAATTTCCGATTGACTCAATCTGTTGATTATCGAGCTAATCTTAACGGTGAATTAAAAGCCAGACAACAAAGAGAGAAAAAAGATACTTAGTCGTAATCTTACAATGTGACAACGGATGCCAACGTTATTACTGCCAAAGTAAATGCCAATAATTATGTCACACGACAGAGTCAAGAAATGTCACTTGTAAATACAAATCGATCGTCAACAAGAATTCGCACGAGAATCGTAAAAATTCCCAAAACAAGATTCCATCGCAACTCCTCATCGATATTCATCATGACTATAATTATTAAATCCATCACGAATACTTTGCGCGACAAAAATAGCTATATAAACGACTGAGCTTATTCGAGAAAAGAATTTTCGCTCGAATTTATACGTGAGTGAAGACGAAAAGGATATTCGAAGATTTCAAGACTTCCGTGAATTTCTCCGGAAGATAGTTTTACTTTGAAAGCTGACGGCGGACGATGGACAACGACAATTTGACTGAAGAGCAGTCGTTAAGAACTTTCGAAGTTTTGCAAAGATATCTCCCTGTCCCGTAAAGTGCCGTAAGATCACATGCAGATGAAGTAGCCAGGGACTTTCGACAAGCAGTACATATTTCCGCGAGTGTCTCGGGCGATCGTTGATCATAAATAAGTGGAGCATGATGGGAGAAGTGATTCGCGTTTCTGGAAGGACACCGGATGTCGGTGACATTCTGAAAGAAGCCATGTTGTCGCAGAGATTCGCCGATGTGGCCCTGTGCTGTCCGGGAGGTCAGCGATTCCTCGCGCATCGTCTAGTTCTGTCAGCAGCCAGCTCTTATCTTCAGGTCGGTAAAATAAAACGACAGTCTATTAAAATTAATTAATAGTATTGTATGTGTATAATTAACTAATGTAATAATTTATTATAATTAGTAGTAATTAATATTTTTACCGTTGCAAAAATAAGTTAAAGTTTTCAAACCGATTGAGAAATCGAGAAAAAGTTAATTGTTTTTCTTTTCTAATTTTTCTTCTTTATAACGCACATAATTTTATTGGATTAATTAATTAAATTGACTAAAAAAAATTAGGTGAGATTTAGACTACGTTTTATCTAGCTGATTTTCTTTCTTCTTTATCTATTTATCTGATAACATTAATATAATATGTCAATAATGTAATTGATAATCAAAACAGAAACAGGATTTCTTAATATCTTCATAATTAATATTCTTAACACTCAAAATAGCTATTTATTTATTTAATATAAATAACACATTCTTGAAATAACTATTTACTTAAAATAAAAGAGAAACTTAACTGTAAGAGATAATTATATCTCTTGGATTTAAATATGAAATTTATAGAAAGTTTCACATCATGATATTTCTCAAGTGTGTTCATCGCATTTGAAAGAAGCTTCTATGTTATTCTGCTCTTGTCCGTAATAAGAGACGCACAATAAAAGAAAATACAGCTCGCCATTTAATTAGTGCCATTTAATTAGTGGGTTAGTTAACCGAATAACGGATGGGAATTGTTAATCCTGCACTTGAATGCAAGTGCATTTCGCGACAAATGTTTCTCATTCGCCCATGCCGACTTATATTCGACCGCGTAAACCACCATCGCGATATAAACCGATTGTGTGCGCGCCGCTGACGAGCGTTTAATGCCGCCGAATTATGTCACACGGAAATAAAGATAATACGATATCGCGCAACTCGCACTCGAGGTTTCTTGAAATCGCGCCGGCACGTTACGATGCGCTCTTGCGAACTCACCGAGTTGCGCGATCGTTAAACTATTGCGCCACTAGATTGAAACATGAACGCAAAATTAACGAGCAGGTGCGATCATAGTAGACTTGACGATATTAATGTGCAATAGGACATGTATTCCTAATACTTCTCAGTGAGTATATCCTTCGAGAATCAATTATTTTTTAAAGAGTTATCCTATATTAAATCTACGAAAAATTAATCGATTATATTTCTTAAAAAGTTATCCTTGATATCGACAAAAAATAAAACTTGTCTCATTTTAATTAAAGATTAGATTATAATAAATTAGAAAATTTTTGGAATAAAATTGTAAAAATTCTAAGTTTGTCTGTAATTTATCTGAATTTTTTTGAAATTTTGCTCTCTTCTTTCTCTTTAATTTTTAACATCACTTGATTCCGTTTTTATTACGCAATTATTGTCGTTACATCTTTTTACGCTTATAAACGCTTTTTACGCTCTTGCGCGTTTTAACTTACTTTATTTCACACCTTATTATGTTTGTACAGTTAAACAAGAATTTAATACATAGGCGTCTGCAGGATTTTTTCAGGGAAAAACAATTGTCTCGTTTCAAGGAAAATTATAAAGAGAATGTTAAGATTTTTTTTTTTTTATATTCTGATTTCATGAGGGCAGTGGCCTTCCAGGAGGGGGCAGTTGCCCCCTCTTGCCCCTCCCTGCGGACGCCTATGATTCAATACATTGTAATACATTAAAAATCTAAAATTGTAACAAATAAGATTGTTTATTATTTATCTGAATATCTATTTCTTTATTTGAAATCTTATTCCCTCAATTTTCAACGTCACTGGTCACGGATTCCGTTATCATCGAGCAATCATCTTATTATATCTTTTTATATCCAATCTCCTGCATACTTATTTTATTTTACGCTCCGTTGTTTTTATCACATAAAACACTTTAGTGCAATTTTACGTGAGTAGAATATTGTTGCGAAAGGAAAACCTAGGAAATAAATCCCGATGCACTTCAGCGTACAACGTAATTACAAAGTAATGTCGCGTCAGCGACGTGAAAATTGTCAATTATGCGTCGCTGCTGCGATTCGTGCCATGAATTGCGCTTTCTAAACTCTAGCAAGCGGAATGCCGAAAAGAAAAATTTCCCGTACTTCCTTGCAAATGGAAATTCGTTAAACGAATTCAGTCCACTTGTTTTTTATTGACATCTCACTTTATTCCACAAAAATTCTTGGCTTTCTTAGAAGGATATTTAATTGCAAAATATAACGTATTCTGTCGTATCATAATTTCTGCGTTATTTGTAACATTTATGCGGTTGATTTAAAAAAATATATATATGAATAATACCGATTACTTCAAAAGCGGAATTATAAGCGATCGTGCGTTAGAAAAGCAATCACTCTTCCCGCGTCTCTCACGTCAGAGAAAGAAAAAAATGGAAAAAGAAGAAAACAATATCCGGGTTTGCTCTCTTGTCGCAACAAATATGGTTACCTTGACTTCAATGTTAGTAGATATCCAGATCTTTGATGCTTGCACGACGTATTTCTATGACTCTAGGCAACCCTTTTGCGGTTCTTGGATCGTACCATCCGCGCAACGCATCTTTCCGATACTGCCATTCGCGGATTCCCAAGTCCTGACATCTCGATTTATTACCGTTTGACCCAGTAGTCCCAGTACCTGTTTACTCTACGCAAGATTCCTACTTTTTGTCGCGCTACTTCGTGCGTCACGTGGCGCGAAAAAAAAGAAATAACTATTATAAATTTCTCGCGTGTCATTACTATTTCTTCAAAAAAACGCAGACAAAATAAAAAAAAGAATAAATGACAGAATCAAAATATCTTAAAATTTTTGTATTTAGATTTTTTTTTAAATTATACGTATTTTTATTCGAATAACTTTAACCATATTTTTAAACTATAAAAATCAAAAGCGTAATTGACAAAAAAGATAGAAAATATTTTTTATCATATTTTTTAATAAAATATTAGAAAAAAAATTGTATATGCATTCTCTCTCTCTCTCTCTCTCTCTCTCTCTCTCTCTCTCTCTCTCTCTTTTCTCTCATCATCATTAATTATATTTTGTTTTTTATTAAAATATTTATTTATACGATGTTTTTAGAAAGTAGTGACAAACTTAAATATTTCGATAAAAAAAATTGAATAATTTTTATTGAATAACTCGTGTCCCAGGCGACGTCTTTTTAAGACGCTAGACATCAGTTTTTAGTCTTGTTAAATGCGATTTCTGTAAAAATGTTAGATTAGAATTTAAAAAAATCATATGTTTTCTCATAAATAAGAATCATAAATTTTATTTTGTTTGTTTTATTATAAGAAATATTCATCATGGCCTGCAATCGCATTACGAGCATTGCAACCGGACACATTGACTGACGCACCCTCTGGAAAATTCCAAGAATTGCAAATTATGTGCGCTCATTATTCTGTTGATGAATTCATTCTGGTGTCAACTGAGATCGTGTACACTAAATTTTTGACATGCCTCCGTAGGAATGCGCAACCATGTTAGATGGAGCTTAGCATCTTAAAGCGGTCTCTAGATGGTATAAATATTAATTTTTAAACAATATTTAATATTGCACAATATTATTGCACAATATTATATCATCTGAAGACAATATTGAGAATTTGTAATATAATTAATCAAAAGTTCTTTAAAATATATAATACAGATTGTAAATATTGGTCAGTTTGTGGACAATAAGATTCCAATTTATGACAATCAACGCTCATTTTTAGTATTAATATTAATTTTTAGTATTGTAAGCCAATTATCATAGCAGTTATCAAAATTAATGATGAATAGTGAAGCTTGAATGATTAAAACTGTTATATATACGGTATTTCCAGAGAGTTGTGACAAACTTAAAGGAATGATAGATTTAAACTAAACAATTTAAACTAAACAATTTTTGTTAAGTAATTAACCTAACGTAGATATGATCAATATTATTGCAAAATTATAATGTACAGTATTATTGTTGCTCCTTCTAGACAAATCAATAAATTTTTAATACAATTTTTAATCAAATTATAAAATAATTTAACTCTCTCGTTACAAATTCTTCTGACTTTGACTTTACCTTAATTGTCATTAGCAATCATATTATGTGTCGATTACGTTTGACAATATTTTTTCTGATGAGAATCAATCGACATCCGATTATCTGAGTAAGCTAAGATTTAATGAAAACAAATTTTGTAAATTATAAACTAGATTTACGTGGAGAATTTCTTTAATCGAAACGACGATTTGAATGAGAAAACATTATTATTAGTTTTTAGAAAATAAATCATATGATCAAATCATATGACTCTTCAGTTTCGCTATTCAGCGTCATCATTTTAATAACATAACGCTAAATAAATTAATAAATTTATTTACGCTAAAAATGAGCACCGATTATAAATTGGCACATCTTATCGCAAAATAGTACTCGCAGACAGATTAATATTTTACAAACTATAGAATATATTTCAAAGAACTTTTGATTGACACAATATATTACATAAACTCTCAATATTGCTTCCAGACAAAAATATTGTGCATTATTAAATATTCAATTCTTGATCGTTTAAAAATTTTAGCACAATTATTACGAAATTTTTATGATGCCATTATTTTGCAATGTTTGCATAATTTGTTTATTGGAATGTATTTCAGAACAATCTTTAATTTGTTCATCGTTTGAAACAAGTTATTATTTTCATGACATATGTCTCACGATTAATTAACCAGTTAATGAAAATTATAAAAGATTAATATTTGGTTTCTTAACAATTTAATAATGTTTTCGCGTGAAATGATTCACTAGCAGAAAGTGAGAAAAAATGAAATGAATAAACAAATGTGAGTTAAATGTCTATAATTCAACTACACGATCTTGTAATCCTTATTGCAAAATAAATCATATAATTTGTGAACACGCTATAGCATCATCTGGCAAATTGATATGATATTCTAGAGCAAATGATCTGATTAATAATCGAGTACAAGCATATACATATGTACACATACTTTTTTTATAATTTTATATCTAAGATTGAAATGTGTATCAGGCAATTATTAAATAAATTAATAAAATTTTAACTCAAAATAATTTAATGAAGAGAGAGAAAGAGAGAGAAAGAAAAAAGAAAGAGAGAGATAAAATCATAGAAAATATCATATATTGAATAGATTCATCGTTATGAAACATGTTTCGCGATTTGTAAACATGATTGCGCAACCAACTTTTTACATCTGGCATTTTTTAATCTCGACGAACGTGGAAAATCACACGTGAGCTTTAATTAATGCGATTGATACAATTAGATGAAGCGGACTGATTTTTGCAGTCGTGCATGCATGAGAAAGTATTATTATAATGAAACACATTCAATACATTATATTCTTAATATAAAATAATTTTATGAAAATATGATCATTATAGTATGTATTGCAAAATCTGAAGGAGATTTCAAACCGGCTTGTAACTACAATCATTTTTTTTTTTTTTATTTGTTCTGTTAGATTATTAACACAGAAAACGTTACGTTTTTACGTTTTAATTTAGTTATGCTACGTGAAATTGACGATGCTCAAAAAAAATATTACATTTGGGACCTGAATTCGCTACAATCCGGAATAAGATTTATGCACGTAAGCATGGCCTGTTTCCTGCGGCATTTTATGACTTCTTTATAGCCTCTCGCTTTACATTAACGAACCTTGTAAATATTTTCGACTAATTATGATTGTACTTTTCTTATTTGTTAATCTTGATAATCAACGACATTTTTATCTTTTATTAAACAATCATAGTTAAAAGAAATTTTTGGAATTGTGAGTTTCCTTTTACTTAAAAAGTGTAATGATATTGGTATTTATTGGTACTTAAAGCATTCGAATAGAAATATTAAATAGAAATATTAATTAAAAATTCAACTTTAAACATTTTTAGCGATAATTAGAGCGATAATTAGAGCGATTATTAGAGATAATTAAAGGCGATGTAATTTTAATATACAATTACTTAAGAAACAATAATCTCGTGTAAACACGCGCGTAAAAAAATTAATTCTTATTTTATTTTTATAAGGTAATTGAGAGAAAGAGAGAAAGGGACAAGAAACTTCAAACGCGCGTTCCAGCAATGAGAAGTTATGATTTCTTATTTCGAATAAATTATAGTGTAGGTATACATACGCTTTTTACAAGCAATTTTACGCAGAATTTAATTGGATTATATCTGTTTCTTATTTTCGAAGAAGCCTTCAACTTTCCATTAGTCTTCGAATGTAACACGCGAATATCGTACTTCATACTATTCATTTATATTATCATTCGTACCTTATATATTAATGAATCATGTTACACGTGTTTTGCATCATATTATATTTACTATAACAGACTCTGAATTTGGAACTGATTGCCAAGACATTTATTAAAAATAAATTGTAATTGATAAACTTTTATTATAATCTTGCTAAAGAGAAACATATATATGTTTCATAAATATTCAATTCCTCAAAATATATTGTTGTGTTATAAAAATTACTTCAAAACTATTAAGTATTTAAAAAAACAAATTTTTTTTTATTTTCAAAGAGTTGTCAAATATAAAGTTTTTTTAATGTAAATAAGGACAGAATTTTATATCTTAAATTATTTTCATACCAAATCAAAAATTTATTTCATATACAAGTTTTACTGTAACAAATATTTTAAAACGTTTATTTTATACAATATTATATTATAATATATATTAAAAATAAAAACACATATAAATTATACATAAATATAATCTAATATAACATAAATATCCTGTGGTAATCAATCAAGAGATACATATGCACCGGTTTGCAAACATGCAATTTAAGAATCCACAGTTCATCTTCTGAAAACCTGATAAACAAAAAACTTTTAAACTGTTGTGTGTGATGGATAGTTATGGCCTTCTGCAGCGAACAAATTATGGTGTGTCCACGTGCGCTTTTTGTAAGAACCTTGCTGCGTGAGAACGTGTTTCTCATGACTCGGCCCATTATTAAGATACCGGCGTAGCATGAGATCTCGTATTCATTGCTTAATTAAGATTGTCGTAACTTGAAAGAGAGCGAGCCAATATTTCACATTGGCATATATTGCTCATGTCAATCGAAAGATACGATTTCAATATGCGTGATTCAAAATGTCTCTCCACTGCATGCATGTTTTTTATTATTGCTGGGCGATGCTTATACATTATGCCTTGTTGTTTTGATATTTTCAATTTTAAACGGAAAGTTTATAATATATACAATATTTAAATTTATATTTTACAAAGAAAGATATCTTAATAAGAAAGTAAAACATTTCTTTGAAAAGAATCAATTTTTATGTTTTTATAAACATATATTGTTAAAATGATACATAACGATGCACTATGTTTTTTTATTAAACATTATATTAAAAGTCAAATTCCTTTATATTCATGTAGTTGTTTCTTTATATTACTTATAGAAAGAAATTTATTTGCTGGATTAATTTATTCATTCATTGATAAGATTAAAATGATCGGAAATGGAAAATGAGAAACAAAACTGAAAGTATATATTACTATATGAGTTATGTCGTGTTAATATATATTGCAAAAATGTTATATACATTCGCATATTCAATTCAAATAATATAAACCAAAATTATTGTAATAAATTACGAACTATAACATACATAGAGAGGATAGTATAACGGTAATGTCATGCTAGCAATATTTTAATCGCAGCGATGTTTTGCATCCATTTATACTAGAAAATGCTAATTAAACACTACAAAGTTGAAAGTCACCATGTAATTAATTAAATGAAGGTCAAATAGATTATCGTAGGAAAATCGAAAAGATCAAAATTAATGTAAATAAAGGTAATTTGAGAAACAATGTTCGATTAAGAAATTAACTAATTAATTACTATATAATTAATTATTTTTATTTGCTTTTTGTTTTACTAATTTTTAATTTTTTTTCTAAAAAAATTTATCAAAAAATTATTCAAAGATATTTAAATATTATAATGTTATAACTATCTAACAATCGCATCACATTAAAAAATTATACTTATTTTGTGAAAAAATTATACCATTGTTTCATTAAAAATTTTAATAAGAATTTCAAATATTCTTAATTTTAACAAAAATACTTTATAAATCTTATTGAAATCTAATTTGAAACAATTCTATGTGTTTAATATTTAAAAGTCATTTTTAAATCATTCTAAAATTAATATCATTCAAAAAAATAATCATAAAAAATGTTTAAATAAATGTAGTATTTATCTTAAACTGAATTTATCCTAAAACCATTCAATTCATAAAATATTCAACTTCAAATTTCTACTAAAGATTTTTTGAAATAGCCAATATATTTTAAGTGACATGACCTAATGATGTTAGAATATGATTTATATATGGTTATATTGAACGGTACACGTAATAAATTTATAGCCATCTTTTAAACCCATAAAAAATTGTGACGCCCGTTAGAAAAGGAAGCTAATTGAAGATAATAGACTTTCAGTTAGTTAGAAACAGTTCGTTAGTTAGAAACAGATAGAAAAAAAGGGGCGTTCAGTAGCTATCCATTATTACTAATAGTAACGAGCTATTAATTCGACACATTGTGAGAGAATAGCTTCTTTTCTTCCTCATTATAATAGACCTTGAAACTCGCATATATAGACTCGCATAAATGTTTTAAACGTGCGGATATCAGTGGAAATTCTTTTAGTCGATTGAATACACTCCTCGATTTTATTTTTTTTTCACAGATAATTATTTTAATTTGAATCAAATAAGAATTTTGCCTATACGGTCAAAGCTAGATCTTGGGAGCCTAATTATATTATTAAGGTGCTATTATTTTTAAGACGCTATTATTTTTAAGATGCTATTAGCATTAATAATTATTTGAAGATSTAAAGAATTAATTTAKGATTTTATTCAGCTCAGTTTGGAAATGCGTACGAATCCGACAAAACTGTCGGCTCGCAGTTCAAAAGATAACTGAAAAAGTTTGAAAAAATTGTATCTTAAATGTATACAATAATATAATTAGGCTCCCAAGATCTAGCTTTGACCGTATAGGCAAAATTCTCATTTGATTCGATGAACTCGATGACAGTCAAAAAATCTATATACTTATTTGTTATTATTTTAATTTGCATATTTTTGTACTTGCACAAGTAACAGAGTGATGTTAAAAGATAATGATGGTTAATAGATCAAGATAAATATCACTATGTTGTCTTTTAATGTCATTCTGCTTGGGAAGATTTAACTTATAAATATTATAATAATCTTATAAATCTGCGAAATTTTAAAATTTAAGTATAAACATATAAAAATAAAGCAAAAAATAAAAAATATGCCAATAATTGTCAAATATGGATATATATGTATGCTTAAACTTAATATTTATTTTTATAAACAAAATAATATTTAATATTTATATATGTTTAAAATTATATATGTATTAAATATGATTTTGTTTATTTACATACACACACGCACACACACACAAATTTTATTATAAAGGTTCTCTCTCTCTCTCTCTCTCTCTCTCTCTCTCTCTCTCTCTCTCTCTCTTTCTATGCGCGCACACGAATGTATGTGTCAAAAAGATCAAGTTCGATCAAAATCGATTTAAATAGTTAAATTAATTAAAGAAAATATATTTTGAAAAAAAAATATTTTTTACATATATTTATATAAATAAATATCTACATAACACAGTAATAAAAATTATATCGTTTTTTTCCAAGTTTATCAAATAGAAACGAACGAACAATCAGATGAAAGAAATGTTAACTTTTTTTTCAATAGTTTATTAAAGTCATGTAAAAGCTACTATATAAATAAATGATAAAATGTTATACATGATTTGTACGATGTGATTATACTTATAGATGTATGAAAACGATATAATTCAATCTTATAGCAATCTTTCGCAAGATTTTTTTCGCAATGCAAAAGAATGCTCTTTCGTGATCCGATTTTATATTGCCTAAAGCAATTTTGTTAAATTCTAATATATTACGAGCATACCGTTACAAAGTCGAAGCGATCAATCGATCGATCATAATCGATAAATGTGTGCTGCGAACTAAGGGAGTTATAACGCATTTTATCTATAGTAAGCATCATCTGCAGCTATTAATTCGCGGTTTGACAATATTCTAGGCACGCATTCGTATCGCTTATATATATGCAAATCATAGCTGCTCTGAACCTCTTATAACATTATTTCGGAACAGTGCCCCCCAATTTTCAAAAGGATATCGATCCGTAGGACTAATGTAAATGCGCATTTAAATTATTTATTTATAGCCGTATCGTTTCATGAAAAAGATTACTTGTATTGACTTGAATCACGTTCTAAATAAATTCACAAATTTACGTGAACAACTTCTGCGAGATAAAATACATAAGATTGGTGACTACGATGATTCTCAAACATTCGTTTATTGTCCGACATGCGAAATTTTTCTAACTTCCGATCCTTTTTTTCATTCGAGCGTTATAAATCTCTACTTAAATTTAATGAGTTTATGACTCAGAATACATATAGGTATTAAATTATCTATAGATACGTTTGATGATAGACAGGATAAATCAGTTAATTTATTCATCATATATGTTCATAAAGCAAGAAATTAAAGAGAACTCTCTTTAAAATTTATGGAGAAATTAATCTTGCGCGTGTGCGCGCGATTATTATAGAAACCAGATAAAAATATGTACATTTTGATGGAAATTTTATTAATGAATGCATAAATGAATGTATAGGGATTATTATATGATACACGGATTATTACATGTTTACCGCATAATAATATAACTATATATTCCTTTGCGCTTAAAATCAATATTTCTTCAGCAAGAATATAAGCTTATCAATTGCTCGTAACTTAATAAATATTTTGACAATCAAGTTTCAAATCAAGAGTCTATTAGAGTAAATATCATGTAATGCAAAATATGCATGATATAATTCGTTAATATATAAAATACGAATGATATAAATAAATAGTGTGAGAACACGAGATATTCGCGTGTTACGCCCGAAGACTTATATTTTCTATCGTTGTCATTAGCAACCGTCTTTTAAGAAATTTTTATCTTTGCCACGAGAGAATTTCAAATCTATAATTTTATATGTAATTTATATGTAATTTATATGTAATTTTATATGTAAATTTGAATTTTCGACAACTTGATAAAGAGGAAAATTATCTCTAGATGCGTAACCAGGCACGAGTCGCTTTTCGGAGTAGAATCTTTGATAATTCGCATTATCGGATTATATGGATAAATAAAATAAGTCGCAAATTCTAAATTAAAGACATAGATGTAGGAGATATTGCGAAGAATATGCAAAATGAACTCATATTATGTCAGGTTATTTCTTGATTCTACTAAATAAAAAGGAAAGATTTATTCAAAAAAGGTATGCAACACAAAGATATGAGGAACTATATACAAGAATAACGAATTAAGAAATATTTATATCTTTTTTATATACATACATATATAACATGTATACGAAATGTCTTATAATTATTGACTCAACGCTTGTTCAAGTAGAGCGGACTGAACTGAGTCGAAAAATCCTACCATTTTGCAATTTTCGCAGAAGTTCTTAATTAAGAAGAAATAAATTGCCGAATACTACCGCCTGATACATACTACCAAATGCAAGCGCACGACGAAACGACCACTCATCCATCGTAATTGTTAGATGTGCACTCTATAGAGAAAAAAATTAATAATATTATGGTATGATAACKCATGTAGAGATGTCTCTATGAAAAAAAAATCGTAGAAAAGTTATTAAAAATGCAAGAGGAGAAATAGAATAAATTTGTTCTTTAGTTTCGTTTTTTTCGATATTTTATCCCTAAGTATAACATATGATTGAAAATTGATATTTTGTATATATAAATAGAAAAAGGAAAATACATATTTTTTTACACACACACACA
>JANQDE010000068.1:37775-51909 GCA_037157785.1 Cephalotes varians
TTTTCTTGTATATATATTTATATATTTATACAATTTAAAATGTCTACATATATTTATTATAATTTAAAATTGTTATCTTCTTACATTCTAGCTAATAGATATAAATAACTACTAGATAGCTAATAGAGATAGATAATTCTTCTAATAAACAAATTTTCGTTTACAGGAAGTGTTGCTGGCGCACAGCAAAGTTACCGCTCACTGCGAACCGATTACAGTGATCCTAGCCGAGGTGGAGGCGCCGGAACTCGCAGCTCTTCTCGGCTTCGTCTACACCGGAAGCGCCACGGTTCCCCGGATGCGACTGGACGCATTTCTGCGTGCTGCCGAAGCCCTGCGCATCCGACTTCCGCCGGTGCCAACGATGACGACTTGTGGTGAACAGACAGCGGACTGTAAGCTGGAGGACGTTAAAGATGTCAAAGTTAGCCCCAAGTACCTGCAGTGCGATCAGTATCCTTGGTACCGATCGAGAAGATTGTTTCACGAAGACCCGTTCGACAGGAAGGAGTCCTACATTAGGATATATCCCACGGATGACGTCAACAGAAATGTGATCAGAGACATCGGAGCGCTTCATGTCAACAATCCTGGCCCGTCATTTGGTCCTGATTGTCCGAGTGCGTGGTCAATCGGCGGTTTCTTGCATCGGGATAGACCAACGGATGATTCTTCCGCGAACAAGAATCACGGCTCGATGATACTTGCTGACAAAAATTCAGTGATAGCTCCTAGTAACGAATTGTCCTTCAGTATATATCAACGAGATGCGTGTCTCCCCGGAAGATCGTCTTCGGAAGGATATGCTGGTCCAGATATTTTGGAAAAGATCAGGACGGGATACGAAAGATTACACATGAGTTGCTCGACGGAAAAGCCAATGACGAACGAGAACGTTTTCGCGGGAAGATCGGGAGAAGAGTCTTGCGGAACAACGCGGAACGAATGTCCGTACCAGGATACGATGCCATTGTCAACCTTGCAATGCGCCACCGCCACCGTCGAGCAAACGAGGTCGTTCGAGATGCTCGACTACGCCTCTCATACTTCGGCGGGCGAGGATCTCAGTTGTGATGAAAGTTGTTGTAGGTGGAGAACTGCTCGCAGACACGTGGCGAATCGCGTCACTGCATCGCCGTGGCGCCAGATTGTCAGGCCTCATCATTCACCGAGAACCCCGCGGTCCATCCTCATGTCACAACGTCATGTCGATGACGTGAGTATTCAGGCAAATATCACGTGTTCGCTTTGAAATCGTTGATCGATACAAAATCAGCCGATTCAACTGATTTTACTTTAATTTCAAATTTTATTTATCCATAAATCTAAATAATACATTTATCCGAGGAGAAGCGAGAAGCGAGTGTTAGATCGCGTATTCGCTTACTTAAATTGATCTTGGAAATATGAGCAGTTTAGAAGATAAACACGATGCCACGAATCTAAAAAATGAAAATAAATTTTTCAAAGTTCTTCCAACATTTTCCTTACTCAATTTTTATAACACTCCGTATTTATATCAATATATTAAGCTTTTATTTCGAATAACTTGATAAAGAATGAATATGATGAATGAAAAATATGATATGTGCAATATAAAAATTCAGATTGTTTCTTAAAATCAAAAAGTTAGCAATTTTTTTAGAATTAATTCCGTTATTTTTGAAAGGCCACGGTTATGATGTCACGACAGCAAGACGATTTTATTCCAGTTGATACTTCCAATCACGAAACTTTACAAGAATTATTGAAAACAGGGAAGAACGTAGGCTGTGCATACTCGATTACGATGCCAGATACGATTTCGTCGTATCTATCGAAATACCGTTGTCAAGGGATCCGTATTCCCACGTATGCACGAAAAGAATCGCCATTATGGGAACTATGCCAAGGTGAATAACATTGAAAGGCATGATCGAACGCATTTTCGTTCGATCGGGCAAAAAAACTGGTCAAGCGATAAAATAAAAGCGAACCAGGCCACTATTTCGTGCATAATTTAAGGAAACCCAATTGTGTATTCACGAAAGATGAATATATTTTATATATGTTGATTTACATTTATGTTGTCATAAATAGTAACGATGAATAAGCGTATGAGTGTCATTTACATATTTTCACGCGATTTAATAAATACGAAACACTTGTCAAGTGATAAAATATGACACTTAACATACACTTAACATACACTTAACATATACTTAACATACACTTAAAAAAAAATTAATATAATTTATATATATATATATATATATATATATATATATATAAAGGAAAAGGAATATAAATTATTATTATATATATATGTAAAATTTTACATCCTGCGCGCGCGCGCGCACACACACACAGACAGATATTAAAAGAATTTTATACATCAAGTGTATTCGCATGTTTTCCGATTAAATTGCATTCAATTTTTAAACTACAGATTTATCGAGAATCATTAATCGCGATTAATTGGCTTGCGCTGAACCAACCAATTTCCGCAAAATGATGAGACGAAAATAAACCGTTATGTCCTTAATTATTGCTGCAGAAGCAAAATATTTTAAACCGACACGGATATGCGAATGTGCTCGATGTCATCGTCATAGGATGTAATATTAATAAGAGAAAATAGTTTCAATAGTCCGACCTGTCTCTATAAATCGCGGTAAAGCGCGACGAAGTTAATTAAATAGAAACCGCGGTCCTCGCATCACAAATCCAGTGGCATTGATATAGTTCTAGCCATTCTGATTAATTAACGTAGAAATTAACTCAGCACGATTGTTCGGCCTTTGTTCCATTTTCATTTTTGTTTAATCTATTTCCAGCTTAGAAAATATAGTGATTGTAATAATCTTATCATTATGTTTAATATCTTTCCTCGAATGGAAATGATCTTCACTTAATTGTTATTACAAGTAAGCTTTTAGTGTTTTATTATGCAACTTTTATACTATAAAACGTACGCAAAAATAGAGAAGTCAAGAACAATTTAACAAAATTTAATAATTTTAAAACATAAATAAATACGCACATGTAATATAATTGTAACAATTATAATTGTAACAAATAATAATTTCTTTATATTTGGTGAGAATTTTTAATATTAGCAATCATAAAAATAATCAAATGTCATTTTATTGTATGTCAACTGTTTCGTTTTAATCGCAATATTTTATCGGCATCATACGATCATAAAATATAGTATTATTTTTGTAAATATATTTAAATCGACGTGATCTATTTGCGAACTAATCATAATGATATGTGAACTAAATTAACTTGCTTATTGAAAATTGTCTACTTTTAGCTACTACTAGAAATTTGTGTCGGATAAAACAAGTAATCTCATGAATAAATAAAGATGTAAAACGCAAATAATACAAAGAATTAATTACGATTTACATAAACCTTTCTATTAAACCTTTCTGTCACCGATTATTCTTTCCTTTCTTATATTTTGTCTCCAGTTTGCTTTAATCGCGGAAACTGAATCTCTTGAAATTGATTAAAACTAAGCCTCTTAAAATTAATTGAAGAATAATTGTTTTTAGCATCAATTATCAAATTTCGAAGCATGATGGAAAATTACGAACAGTTTGCACTTGCTATGATCAACAGAAATTATCTGCTACATGCGTTGAGAGTTAATTGAAACTTGTAAACTTCGAACACATACGAATACGAATACCGGAAGATTCGTGTTTGCCATTTGTTGATCGTTCGTTCGCTCTCTGTACACGTACATTAGGCATTTTTACAAGTGACAGAGTCGCTTCCAGCTGCGTTGTCGCCCTTCACTCGGATTCGATGTCGTTTCGCTTAATGCAGCTATCAGTTAGCTAGCTTCAGCTGTTTATCAGGTCGCCGCGCCGTGATTGCGCATCGCCAGCTGGCAATGCCAGCTGCGCTCGTGTCCATTGCATTATTATTACGCGCGCGATTTGAGAACGTTTTCTCTTTCGACGACGGGAGATGCGTGCCAGATTTCGTGGACCGTCGTGTTGTCGCGATAACTGTCTGCTTGCGCAAGCAGCGATTTTCGTAGCTTGTGCCGAAATCAGTGGAGATTTCAACCAGATAACGCGATCGCGTTTGCAATTTTCATCAATTTCTGTAATTTTTCTTTGCGCGCGATAAAATTGACTCTGTCTGGGATTTTGTCTAAGGTTCAAAATAAATTTTAAAATTACTCTTACTTAAGAATTCTTTTACTTTTTATATTCGTACATATTTAATTGTTTTATTTTAAAGAAGCATTTAATCTGAGAATATTAATCTTTGATTTAAGATTACTCCAATTATAATATTATATTTATTTAATGTTACAATTTAATATTAAATTTATTATTATTATATTTAAATTTAAAGGATCAATTTTCAGAAAAAAAAGGTTTACACCTAATTTTGCAAAGTATATAAATTGTCTCGATTTTTTATTTTATCAATAATCATTGATAATAATTTTCTATGTCATTAATTAATGCAATCAAGTTTTCATCTCTAAACAATAATATTTTTAAAGTCATAACTATATAAATATTATAATATCGTGGAAGGGCTAATGAGAGCTATAACACGCTGTTGATGGTGCGCAGTAACTAATAAGATTTATTTAGTATAATTACAAACGTTTCGGCTTACCTTTAAGCCATCCTCAGTGTGCACGTTCAACTTTCAAATCGGTTCCGTTAACAATGTTATATAAATATTATCCGTTGTTTGATAAATTAATTATGTAACATTAATTTTTTCAGAATCAAATATTTCTCACAAAATGCGATAAAAATATCGATACTGTCTTGAAGAAGTTTAAAAAGAACAGGTAACAAAATGATGATTGATAGCAAAAGTCGATATAGAAGTGTGAAAGCTACGATCCTGTTATGAAAGCTACGAATTCCGCGCACGTCCTTTGATCCTATTCGCCGTTACTTAAAATCTAATGAATACGCCAAAATATTATGATAATCGATAGGATACTTTCAACATGTATCTTATCTCGTGAATTTAATCTTGACGATTTATGTTCAGTTTCTGTTGAACGCAAACACGATTACGAATAATATACATCTTAACAGTTTGCCTTTCTTATTATGCCGGAAGTGATTGGGCCATTGCCGTTGCGTTAAATTGTTTTACGATCTGACTACTTTCTAATTGTTGCTTTCTTCTGATTTTTCTAGCTGCTCATTATGCGACGCATTCCTGAGCGCAACTATTGCTGCGCTATGGACGTTTTATTTAGCATTAGAGATGGGAAACTGTCGACATATGATTGTTAGATTGTGCCATGTTGGTCGGATATGGCATTTAAAAATTGTTTCTCAATGCTTGAATAAATTTGCAATAAATTCTTTCTGTAGAATCAGTAAATTATAAATCTAAAGTTACTTTTCCAAAAAGAAGAAAAATGCGTAAATTTAAACATTTCATTCATTATAACTTCTATCTAATAAACAAATCATAAAATAAAAATTTAAAAAATAAATTAAAATAATAAGTTAGCATTACAAACGTCTTTTTTCTGCAAAAAATTAAAACTCTGAGTAAACTTAAAAAGAAATTGATATTGTTGCAAATTATGGGTATGCGAAGAAAGATAATTCTGCATGTAACTCACGATATCTTGACATTTTAACGTTTTTAAGTTAACAAACATATATAGTTGAATGCTTAAAATCGAGCGTAAAAGTACTGTAAAACAGTAAACAGCGCTGAAATCTAGACATCACTTTCTAACTCATTGAAACGCGTCAGCCGATGCACCGTGACAATTTCGATTCTTCACGCAAATACATCATGTCATTCTTCAAGATTAATGAATGTGGAGTTTGACTTGAATGGTTGTGGTTTTTCTGTCGACAGGTGTCCAATTCTATATAGATATGTTGAAGAATGTAGTTGCGCTCTAGAAAAACTACAATGTACACAATGTTTTTATTTATAATAATTAATTATTTATAATAGTGCGTGTTAAATATTTCTAATATAAAATGTTTCATTATAAAAATGGATTTGAAAAAACAAATTTATTTATTTATTTATTTAAATAAATTTAAATAAAATACAGTAGGTCCCAAAAAACAATTTATAATGAGTTAAAAATGCAAAACGCAAAAATCATTTAGAAACAAATTCTTTCGTTTGCCAAAATAGATCAAAAATTTTGAAATATTATTTTCAAATAACAAACAATATTTAAAAGTAACAAATAATAATAAATAATAAATAATAAATATATAATATATAATAATAAATATAAAAATATATATATTAAATATAAAAATAGGAAGCTGAAAAATAAAGAGAGATAATAAAATTTGTAGTCAATTAAGACAAAATGATTTAAAAATGTTGAAAAGACAAGAGACACTTTCATTTCTCTTTAATCCGCCCATTATTTAAAATTAATTATTTTCAAGAAAAAAAATCAATTTTCTCTTTATACAAAAAAGCATTTTAACGGTTGTTGCAGGAAATTCATAAGAAGTCTCTGGCTCCGGAACCAACCCGATCCACAGTAATATCGATGAGCCCGAAGAAGATTGTTTATTCCTCGAGAAGCGCACCGCGAAGCGATGTGTCTTGCCCTACGGTTTTCGAAGTTCCTACCAATTGCGAGACGAGCTTTAACAATGATTCAAGATTATCGCGCGAGATAATCAGTCCAGAAGCGAAAATCCAAGAGACTTATCGATCGCCAGTCCCATTCGCATCTTCCGATCAGATCGCGTCGCCTGCGAACATGACAAAAAGCAACGAACAACTTCTCTTTCAAAACGTCGACAAGACGTCGACGCAATCGTCGTCTTTGAGCAACGACAGCGTTATTGCGAATGCCGGCAAAAGTGGCGGATATTCGACGCAGGTGATTTCGCAGACGCCAACAAAACCCGAATTATCGCATCCGATCAGCAGACTCTGCGACACGATCGAGGTCGACGAGAGGAAGGAGACATCAAAGACGGAAATGGAGAAGGCGGAGAAAAGTGAAGAAAGGATCGCGAGGATTTTTGTTAATAGTGACAATAACAATAATAACGAAGCGCTTGTAAATACTGAGATTACACAGCGCGGACGATCGACGGATGATCATAAGTGCGATCAGTGTGGAAAGACTTTTGTCACGAGGGCGTCACTCAAGGTATGCTTCTACCATTAAATCAGACATTAATTCTCTAAAGGCCATACATTTCAATTCTTAGGCAGAAACATAAATATTATAGATCTCATATAAAGATTAGTCTAAAAATTAGCCAGAGATTTAGCTTGATAGATTTCATGGAGCCTACTTTGCATAGATTCTTGATCACCTTGAATTATACAAATCTTAAAAATATCAAACCTGACTGTTTCTCACTAATAACATTTCTTACTCATGATGTTCCATAAATTACTGCGCAAATTATCTTCCTCTATTTTTTTCTTTTTCTGTTAATGTTAGATCTTGCGAATCTCTAATTTCGCAGAGCTTAAGTGTCAGTTACGTTGGACTTAATGTCAGTTAAATTACCGCCGATCTTCCTAACAACATTACATGCCTACCACACACAGATACTTTACTTGATCATATACACACTCTCATGCCTGTATCGATTATGAAGAATGAGATACTAAATCTAAGTCTCGTTCTATATGCCTACTTTTCCTTCCTTCGTTTTTTGGCTCTGTACTTTTAAATAGCAACTTTATCCTTACATCGCTGCGTTTGTGCCGATTACGAAGGAGAAACGATATATCGAGACACAAAAATGCCGCCTGCGCTCAATTTTCTCATTTTTGCCCTTCATCTTTGACCCCGTAACCTTGTAAATAATCTAGCTACACATCGCCGTGTGTGTGATCGTCACAGGTGCATAGCCGAACGCACTCCGGTGAAAAGCCATTCCGCTGCGCCGACTGTGGCAAACAGTTTTCGCAGCTGCGCAATTACAAGTACCATCGCAGCGTGCACGAGGGCACGAGGGAGTTCGCCGCCACTTGTCCGGAATGCGGCAAGTACTTCAACGACCGCGGCTACCTGAGCTCGCATATGAAGATTCATCGGAACCGCAAGGAGTACGGCTGCGCGGAATGCGGGAAGAGCTTCAATCAGCGAGTGGCCTACAACATGCATGTGCGCATACACACGGGCGTGAAGCCGCATCAGTGCGATCAGTGCGGAAAAGCGTTCTCGCGAAAGATGTTGCTCAAGCAGCATCTGAGGACTCATTCCGGCGAACGGCCGTATCAGTGTCAGGTTTGTCAGAAAGCGTTCGCTGACCGCTCCAACATGACCCTACACACTAGACTGCACTCCGGTCTGAAACCCTATCAATGCACCCTGTGCTCGAAAGCTTTCACCAAGAAGCATCACCTGAAGACTCACCTCAATTACCACACCGGTACCAAACCGTATTCTTGCACCAATTGCGGCGGTAGGTTCTCACAAAGCAGCAACATGAGAACCCACTTCAAAAAGTGCATCGTCAACAATATTGCCGGAATGACGGCAAAGTCCGGTGATGAATCGCAACCTGGCACTGATCGCACCGACGCCGAAAACAGCATAGCGCCGCAGGTGGTCCTGACGCCGCCCAATTCCGATCAAGAATCCAGTATCCTGACACCGATTTCGAAGAAGTCGAACGCTGTAGAGAGCAACATATAGCAATTCCTTCTATTTAAAAAACAGTATCTCGAGAATGGACGAAGTTAGTGAAGAATGATGTGAAATGCTATTGTGGCCAATCAATCACCATCTTTATGATGATGGTAGAGGTTTGATGGTAGTGTATATGCATTTGTCGATAGTAAACCGGAAATGGATTTTTACAAGTTTCGAGGATGTCCGTAAACAATTTCTAGGACGAATCGAATCATTTACGTCTGTATTAACGTAACGTTACAAAATTACCAGTAAAATTTGATTCAAATTAGTATTAAAAAATGTGCAACTTATTTTTGAGCAACCTAGTATTAGTTAATTGAAGCAAGATTGCGTATCTCGGTGTGATACGATAGTCGTTGTGTTGTGCTTTCCAGTTCCTGTATTTATTGAACTAATCTCGTTGTATACTTCATATTCTAATTTAATCTAATATTTAACAATCTCGAATTTAACAATCAAGGAAATGATTGTTAAATTTTTCATAGAAGACTTATTTCTTGATTTGGCAAAACCGATTTGTTTTATTCATCTTTATCTTGCATTGGTAATTCCCGCATCTCAAATTGATTATTTTTCGTGTAGATATATTCTTCTCAGATTTGAAAATTATCCAGTTCATATAGATATGTATAAAATCTTTAATTACTTTAAGATTACATCTTTAAAATCCGCAGGTTTTCGTTTAATCTACAATATTATACATTTTTTCTTCTATTTGATTTTCAGACCAATATTAGCCAATTCAATTAGAAAATAGAAAAATAATAATAAAGAGAAGAAAAAACAACATTATACATCCGTTCATTGTACATCCATTAATATGTAGAAGATATTTCAACTTCAAAAATGAAACTTGAAATATTTGTTTTTTTTTTTTTTTTTACGCATATATAGTAATTATGATGATTTTATATATTTTTATGTACCAAAAATGATTCAAGGAATACGTCATTTCTTTATTGCGTGCCAAACGGTTAATAGCTCCTTCGCCGAATCTGCAACATGTGATTGTAGCACGGCAAGTCCAATTGTCGGTTACAACACGGTAATTGCAAATACAATCGAAAAGTCTGCAGCCATTTGTAAGAAGTATCTCCTTGTATTTTAAAGTAACTCGTCGGACTCTGGAGAGTAATCGAGCTTCCATATCAGCGCAAATAGTTTTGTAACAACCTTTTCTAGGAAATATTTCTCTGGTAGCGCGTTTAAGGATCTGTTTCTGGAGCAACTTTGTCAAAGGCGTTTTCTCAAAAGGTAAAAAACTGTGGTGTGTTCTTGCATTAAACATCGCGCGAGTGATTCTTATTGGAAAAAGAGACATTCAAATTTAAAAATTATTTTTTAATTGAAAAAATAATTGTATATGATTCAAATAAATCGAAATTCAAGGAGGTAAAGGTAAAAGTAATCTGAGATCTGATTAATAAAAAATGTTAAAAAATTAAATTTCTCTTTTCTAATTACTCCACCAAGAAAAACTAAAACCATATAAAAAATATGATTTACCGAATATAAATTTACCGAATATGTAAGACAATAAGTCGGATTAAGAAAATAATAATAAAATAGAATTATTTGCTGGAAGTAATGCATTTTTCTATGTATTTTAAGATACTTTTTATATGTATAAAGCCAAGGTGTTTATAATGCTGATATGTATATATTCGGTATATAATATATTTATAATTATTTACAAAATTACTGCACATAGGAAAATAATTGATATATGCGTATGTTGACTATGTATGCGAAGCATATTAAATACATGAAATAAGCGTTCATACATATATTGTACAGCTATGCTTAATTGGACGGATCGACTCAATAAATAATAAAAAATAAAGATAATATAAAAGACGAAACGCTCTCGATACTCTTTCTAAAACTTTGTGTTTTATTTATCTTCATTGAAAAACCAGATTTTCCTCACTGAAAGTATGCTGTATTACTTCGGTAATACTTTGCACTTAGATACACCTGGGGTATACCTCATGTTTAGGGTAAGGGGCAATCGCGACGCACGTACGAAATATAACGGTGCATCGTAGGCAGAACATGCGGACAATGACGATAAATCGCCGCCGCGATAGTGTTCATCTCTCAGTGCCGGCGGAATTATCGTAAATCTTACCGCGCGACACAAATCGCTCGTTAATATTCAAGTGCGAGTGAATGACTCTCGCGGCAATACGTCATATTTTTCAAGAGTGCTGCGGTGGGATGCATCGGTGACTTTTGCCATTAATACGTGTAATGCTTATTAAACCGTGTACTCGCGCGCTCACACGTGAAATATTACCTCTTATATCAACGTTATCAAAGTATTAATTTGCAATTTCACATAAACATACTTCTGCAAACCTTCTAATTATAAGAGTTCGAGCAAGGTACAAAGTATCCGTAATTTTTTCATGAAATGTATTTCCAACTTGTGTTTCTAATAACCTTGAAATAATTTGATTGAACTTACACGATCCGCATTTTTCAAAACTGATTAAAATTACATTCACAATTATTGCGATTTGGATAATACTTCCTCTGTTACACTGCTGTAGAAACGGACCGGCCGTTGCTCGTTGGATTGGACCTGAGGTATGCGCATAATAATGGCAAATCGCTGCCACGTGATGGTTTGTAGTTCTCGGAGCATATCAGATTACGGAAATAATTCCGGGAGAAGCATGGATGCTGCGAGCGGATGATGAGCGAGATGCGAAATAACAGATCGTAGAATCGCGAGCGTACAGCACATATACAAGGTCAAGCGTGTAATGGATCATGAAACTGAAAGATCAATAGATATAAAAATAAGCAGAGGGTGGTAAATGTTTTCGATTCGTTATAAATGGAGTTAAAGAAAGAAAAATGAAAAAAGAAGATATGAATAAAATTATAATAAAAAAAGCAAATTTGAATGAATCTCTAGATTTTATTTTAATAATATTTTAACACGTTGAATGCCACGGGGGTCACCGGTGACCGCGCCGGTGACCGCGCCAAGATTAGTAAAAATACATAATTTGAACAAATGTCAATACTTTACAATTTTTCATTGTTACTATCGTTACTACAATGGTTTTGAAGAAATTAATGCAGTATAAAACATATAAAATACATCGTAACTTATCTGTATAATAAAAATTCATCGTGGCGCCATGGGCAACTCTGTAAAACTAGCGTGGCATTCAACGTGTTAACTATTCAACTAACGGAATATTTTATATTAAAAAATAACAAACTATGAGAAAGAGAACAACGAAGAAAATTTTTGATGTAATATAAAAAACATTCAACTATTTCTTCAATTTACAAGAAGAGAAAATATGTGAGAAAATATGTATTTCTCTTATAATAGTGATGTTACAAATTGAATATTGTTTTATAGATTTGTCAAATCAGATTTGTTTTTTTAATCCTTGTGAAAGTTTCTTGATTAAAGTCTTTTATTGAAACATCGGAATTTTTCCATTACAATTTGTAGCGAAAAACAACGAACATTTCTTTTCGTGTAAAAATTGATCAATAGCTACTCAGCGAATGCCATACGAATGTCACATGAATGTCCATTCAACGATGCGCTTCCTATTCTTTATTCCCGCCATCTCTCCTTCTATAGACCATTATATTAGCCGCGATTCTCTCCGCTTTCCATTCACTTAATCTGATCGGGAGAAATGGCATCTTCAGGGAACATATGTAGTCGTAAAGAAGATCTTGAACCTGTTCGTTTAGCAAAGACACGACAAAGCTATCAAGGCATTATACTCAGTCCCAAGTGGGTTCTTAGCGTCGAGTCATCCTCGACGCATCGTTAATTAGGCTCATGGCTCATTAGACATTTTATCGTGTACGAGCCTCAACTTGACGGACTGCTGACCGGGTCGAAAGTTGCCTTAACAGTTACATAAAATTATTTGAGAAACGCGTTTGCCGGCAATCTTTTTGACATAGACAAATCTATAAACTAATGTAATTTTTTGTCCATTTTATGCTACTTTCTTATGCTTATTCTATATTGATATCTTAAAACTAAAGCTAAAATAAATTAAAATTGATCTTTTGTTAAAAACATATGAAAATAAAAAAATTAAATATTATTAGAAATACTACTAGAAATATATATAATCTCAATTTAAATATGTGCTATTTAAAAATGTATAATAATGTTAATATGCGCAAATTATTAATCGTAACTACTGAAACGCGTAGAATTAAATGTAAAATAAACACGGAAATAAACAAAGCTTTTATTAATAAAAATTTTCCTATCATAAAATGTTATTTCACAAAGAAAAGAAAAACATCTAGTTCTCGCAATAACGGGCATAATTTATTCTCTCTACATTAGTATTGAATATCTATATTAAATACCTTGTATACATTGCACTAAAATCTATCATGTAGAAAATGCGACGCTAAAATGCATTCAATGTTTGAGAGGTATACATTAAACAAACACTTATTAATTTGAAATATTATCGCAATAATATATAAATTCAAGATGAAAGAGAGTTCCTTTTACGAAACTTCAAGAAAGAAATCCAATCCACATACACGCGAATCCGCGCGAGCTTTCTCTTGTCCGGCTTGGTTTAATAGTCTAAAACACAGAGATTGTTGCTTTCCGGAAATAACTGGCCTCATTCCAATTATATGCACTTGTGCGAAAGTATCAATAATGTTTAAGAATGCACTTCCGCGATTAAATAATAAACGAATGCTCCATAAGAAGTCACAATAAGAGAAAAGTATAAATTATATAAGAAAATGATTTAGATTCTGCAACTCTTTAGTGCTATTATAACTCGGAAATTAACTTAAACGATTATCTAGTTTCTAATTTATGTATGTAATATATATGTAAACTAAATATATTAATATTAAATTAACATTATTTAATATTAATATTAAATTTATATTAGGTCGGTAAAAAAGTTCTTGCCGATTTTTCGCATTTTTTTATAATAAAAAAAAATCGATACAATATAAATTAATCAAAGTATTTTCCATCGTTTTCCACATCTTTTTCCTATCTTTCACAATTCGTTCTCTTCCATAGTGCAGGAGGTCCAGAGCGTTCTCTGTCATTGATATCAAAATCACAGTTTTTAAATTGTTTAAACCAATTTATACACATTCTAATTTATATCATACATGTAATTTATATCACAAATAATTCTGTGTGCCTCAGCAACACTTTTTTTTGGTAAAAACAAAACAAAAGGCAGTGGCGAATATGTTCTTTATCTGACTAGGTGTAAGGTTATGTGAACATCTATGGCTTGTCATGCATAAATGTTAATGCAGAGAGACCAACTTATAAAAATTATAAACGTTTCTGCTTATAAAATCATACTAACGCATGTGTACAGATGTCTATCTACAAGAATTCTTGCACCGACCTAATATATTAATTATTTTATATATTTTTTACACACACGCGCACGCGCGCGCGCACACACACGCCACACACACACACACACACACACACAC
>JANQDE010000068.1:52029-74595 GCA_037157785.1 Cephalotes varians
ACGCACGCACGCACGCACGCACGCACGCGCGCACGCGCACGCGCACGCGCACGCACACGCACACGCACACACACACGCACACGCACACACACACACACACACACACACACACACACACACACATTCACACAGTGTGATGCATAAATACCGGACTGTGGCTACAGAAAATCAAGATAAGTCAAAATACATTTATTTACATACTAATTATTCAAAATAATCTCTTTTTAATTACAACGTTCAACGCGCGTTTTTAAGCCTTACATGGTCGTTGAAAAGTCTTTCTTCGTGATAAGTTGATCGGTCACAGTTGATTAAATGTCTGTTATTTCATCAAAATGCCGATCTTTCAGCTTGAGCATAATCTTCGAAAACAAAAAATAATCAGGTAAAGACAAGTCAGATGAGATGGCGAATGATTCAACGTTGTGATATTTTTTTGAGTCAAAAACTGTTGCACAAAAGCTGAGGAATGAGAAGGTGCACTGTCATGCAGAAGAGAAAAGTCGTGCGATGCAAAAAGAGCAGATCTAACATGCTGTATTCTTTAAGGCGATCCATTCCTTTATAGTACTCGGCATTTATTGCACTCATTTTTCACAAATTTCTTATGCACAATTCCTTGTTGGTCAAAAATGAACAATATCGTCTTGATGCGAGATTTTTTTAAGAATCATCACATATAAGTCTTTTGCAGCATTGACAAAATTTCAATCGTCGGCTTTAAAACAAAATTTTATCGCGATACGTTATTATATATGTACATCTATTTTGCAATTTGTGACACACATCGTAAAATTGCTTACACAAACCACGTTCTCCGCGTCATTGATCATACAAAGCTGAAACTTCACACAGAGATCCACTAAGGAATACCACAACATGGTTTAAGTATATTGGACGATAAATTGCGCCACTGGTATTGTCATAAAAAAAATCAATTCGAGTGTGGACTGCACTCTGTATGTGTGTATGTGTGTGAAGACGAGAGTTGCCAAATGTGGTTGCCTAAATAGTCACCTCATCAATATTATTACTTAATATAAGCAGCATTTAACAGTCAATATTAGCAGCAAAAATTTGAAATTATTAATTTTTGTCATTAATGCTAATATTAAAAATATAAAATATTGATGAAGACAACCGGCAACTCACCTATATAATAGAATTTTATTTGTAGACTTAAAATTTTAAACTTTTTAATAGATTTATATTTATGTACAGACAGAGAGATTGAAGAATATTAAATTGTTCTAGCATTAAGCAAACGTTACAAAGTTAAAAGAATAGAAAATAAATCTTAAATTAATCAATATTAAAATAAATCAATATTAATATCGAAAAATACTTTGATTTCTTAGATATTTCTCTAACTTTTGTAGGACAGTTTTATTAGGACAGTTTTATAAAAATTGTACACTCTTTAATTGTACATTAATATTTTGTCATCTTTACCATTTTTTTTATTCGAGTTTCCGTAACATTCTTCCTGTGACAAATAATTTACTTGTTTTTTTTTATTTATATATTTATCAGCAACAAATATAAATCTAACTAATAAACAAACGACCTAATAACGAGCTATTTCGCAGATCTAAGCGCTTAAAATTATATTCAAGTGTTTGAATGATGTAACAAACAAAACTTTATTTAATACTCAACATATACAACTCCACCAAAAAAATTCCATAGAACATGTTTCGACTTTACAAGTCTTCTTCAGCTACTCCACTTCAATGTGTTACTTTGTTATATGATGTCTTGTTAGTTTAGCGGATCAGATCCAATAAGTTACATTTTTATAAGTAAATTTACATGTTGTTGATATATATATATACATATATGTGTCACTCATCTAATCTTTCTTCAATTATTAAAATCAAACTTTCATTTTGTAAATATTTTAAATTGAGATCCATATTCATCAACTTTTTAGTGTTCAAAAAAATTATTTAATTCTCACTTAATCTTATTTGGAGAGGTGCGCAAATACATGTGAAATAAGACACTTTCCAAACGATACTCAAAATATAAATCTATTATATTTCCTCCTCATTCCTCCAATTCCGACCTCATGTATCCATGACCTATGCGAGTTCGCAAATCGACACTGGCATTTCAAGACTATCTAAGACCGACCGAAGCATCAGATAAAGTCCGTTAGAACTGGTTATACCGACACGGTGCGTTACGATCCTGCGGCGCGATCGGAAGATAAACACCGGATAGAAGTCCATCGCGCCTTCGGGTACAGCGGCTGACCTCCTGAACTCGATGGCTGAGAAGGAGAAAATAGACTCGACCGGCCGTTTCCTCGTTATTTTTTTTTTAATCGTCCATTCTACTAATTAGCAGCACTTACTGAAGATTCATAAGTTTTCGGTGTAAACGCATAACATTCTCTAGTGAATGTAGAACACGAGGAAGAAATAAAACAATTTTTAAATATTACATCAATTTTTAAGAAAATAAAGGATATATAAGTATATGTACGTATACGTGACAAGATTCCGCGTTAAATAGAAATGTAATCAAGTAGATTCAAAGTTTTTATAATCAATTTGTTTGGAAACGAAGTCACGTAGAAAAATAATTTATTCCATATTTTCTATTTTCAATTTTTTCATTATCGCTATCCCTTTCCGAATGTACTATTTCTTTAAAACATAGAAACTGCATGACACATTTAAAATTATTTTGTATCGTATAATTTTATTTTAAAGATAAATATTTTAACAAAATATCCAATAAAACTTGTTTAATTTTTGATCAAATTTGTTATTCATTAATAAATTTTAAATAAATATTACACACTATTAATGCTTTTAGATGATATTTTTAAGTATTTAATTATTAATTGAAACTAAAATTTTTAATTAATAATTTTAATTGATTTTATTTTATATATATATATATATATATATATATATATATTAATGTAAAATATCTAATATAGAAATATTGCAGAAACATAAAATATTATACATTCAACATGATCAAATTTTAAATAAGAATCAAACGAGATGCACATGAACCGATTTTTTGAAAATGTTCGTCGAGATTCGTGAAATAATATATGTGATTGGATATAATCAGGTATTCTGATTTGTTTTTTCAATATGCCAGCATCTCGTTCATGAAAGAAAATGAATTATAAGATATTTACACCTCAAATTGGATTTGTCTAATTTTTAACAAATGTCATTTAGAAATTTTATTCTGATAATTGCTGCGTTATGGTAAATCATCTTAACGCAATTATTGCAAAATTTTCATGATGCCACGATTACAATAATTCCACAACTTGCTTATTGGAGAACGTGTACTGTGAGAAAATTAGTCACTATCGCTATGCTCTAATCATCAATTTGCATATTCATATAAGATTTATAGCTCACTATCGATTTACATATTCATAATTGAGTCACTCGAGATGAAATTACGAGCGAGGAAAATCGGTGAATGTGCCGTTTTAGTGAGTACGGGAGGTCCATCAGATGCACATATGTACATATATCTGCATAATCACATAATTGAAGTCAATTGACAGTCGCGTTGTAACCGCGATAACGACACCGACCGCAATCTTGGTTGCTAAATACGCTTAATTGACGGGGTAACATAAAATCTAGACGGTACTACACTTAACCGCGAGCGATTGCAAGTCGGAATCGTTTGACTTCCTCCTGCGGGCTCGCTCGCACCCGAGAACGAGCGGAATGGTGAGAAGGGATTCTCGCGCGCGAAAACGATTTTTCTCGCACACGACCAGTTAAACTGTGAACGTTACGTAAACGTCGTGTAAGCGCGCTATAGAGAGACGGAATTGCATCTCGCTGGAGAGTTGCTCGCCGTCTATTTAAGAGTTTACGTCACGAATAAACGATATTGTTCCCCCCGCGGAGTGTTAAATGCTTTTCGATTAATACCTACCAGATGATCTGCGCGGGGTATACTGGAATCAGATGCCCTTTCAACCGCGGATTCCTCGGCCTGTTTGATGTCAATTTTTCTATGAGAGAAACTCCCTTCGAGATGAAACGTGTATTTTGCTATAATGTTGTTGTTTAAATTTAAATTGTGATAATATCGAATCGTCCATCTTAACAAATTTATTTGCTAAGAACGAGACTTATGTTGCGGCTTGTTAATTTCTGTAACTAAGTTTAATATGCTTCGCGTCTCTCTTTATAATGAATTCCTCAAAACTATTTGTTATCATTAATTAAATGTTGATTAATTAATATATTTAAAATGCATTTTCATTTTAATTATTTAAAAATAATAATAAAGAAACAATCTAAAATTTTATAAAGCATATTTACAAAAATATCTTTATGAAAATGAGATAAAGTTTTTTTTCAAACATTGTATAAATATATTAATAAATATATATCTAATTAAAAAATAAAATAAAAAAAAATTCTAAATAAAAATAAAAATATTTAATAATAATAAATCTAAATAAAAAATTCACGAATTATCTATTGGTCGCGTTCAACAGAAAAAACAGCTTAATAAGATCTGATTGGAATATGTTGAAATTTTATACAAGCGTTATATATGAAGTAGAAATTTGAGTAAAAATACTTTTTTACGGATTTTATTTTGGTTTACATTTTTCATTAAACTCGGAATATTCATATTTTCGTTATTGTATCGAAAAGTTTAATTCTTAACATTGCGATTGAGTCTGTTTTTTTTTAAACTTGGATTATAACTTAAATTTATCGAATAAAATCAAGTTAATTTTCTTGTGTATTTTATTGCAGCATGAACACGACATTTTTTAATTCGAGATTTAGAAATCTGTTACACAGCATGGTGAAATTTTCATTAAAGAAACATCGTTCACAAGTGGCTCGAGATACCCACACAAGTATGTAGAAGATCCAACGCTATCATTTATAAGTCGGTCTAACATCTAAAAGTGTTATACGGAAAACCCTGCAGCGCACGCAAAGTTTGAAATTATCAAGATACAAAATTGTACAGTTGTACTTCCTTTAAAGACGAAGAAATAGAAGCGAAATTAAGATCGTCGGAGCAATCGATGATCTCATACCACGTCAGCGGTAATCTTCTTACAAGTAAATCGGCACATTCAATGTCATGAAGACTCGACCATCAGAAGACTGATCGAACAAGTCGATCTTTATGTAGGCGGCACAGATCGAAATTACTGATAAGCAGTAGCAAAATAGTATTGTATATACGAGAAATCAATTGATCCGTAACAAATAGAAATTGTTGGGAAGAATATGCAATTGTAAAAATAAAAATCCTTTATTCTGTGTATTGATCATTAAATTAGATACTAATATTGCACTAATCTGTTTAAAAAATCGTCATTTTTGTTAGGTGCGAAAGAAATACATATTTATAATACATATGGTGCGAAAGAAATACATATTTATAATACATATTTATAAACTTATAAAAATACTTATAAAAATATAAATATTATAAAATAAAAATTTATGATTAAACTCATAGATCACACAAACAATGATATACATATATACGAAAAATTAAGAATTCTTCGAAAGTTACAGTTATTGAATTGTTAGAGAATATATAATATTTGGATTAATTATTGGAATAATTATTCAAAGTTTTTTTGATTGTTATTCAGATAATTATTTCAAATTATTTCAAAAAAAGACATGCCAAACTATTAGTTTTTTTTATAATATTTATTTTTACAAATTCGTATATATGTATATATATGTATTTTTTTTTTATATTATTTGCTAATAAAAATGGCACAGGTAATTATTTTCGAAATTAAATATTTGCCATAATTAGATCTAACCTATCTATTTTAGGGTAACAAATCTATGAAATGATAATATTGATTTATACTTATTTTATAGTAACATTTCATATCCAGATATATATATTTAATCTATATTTATTAAAATTATCATGGATTTACAATAAAAAAGTTTACTTGTCACTCACCAACCAATATATAACAGCAAAGTTATTCCACTATGTTGACTACGTTGATTTTGTAACACAAAAATATGTGATCCAAATTGAATCAGCGCTCAAAATAATCAATGATTGCGTTCAGAAGAAAAAGCAGCTTAATAAGCACTTTGCTCTGATTGAATTTTATTTTTAGATCTAGAGGAATAGTTCAATCTCAATTTAGATTTAAAAGTATAATCTAATCAGCGCAAAGCGCTTATTAAGCTGCTTTTTCTGCTGAGCGCAGCCAATATTTCAAAAGATAGAAGACTAATACTTCAAAAGATAGATAGAAGACTTGTACGCGCATCAAATTTTTCATTTGTGTCTTTTAATTAGATATACTTATTTATTAAAATATTTATACAATTCCCGAAAAAAATCTTTATCTCATCTTTATAAAGATATTTTCGTAAATTTATTTTTATAAAATTTTAGATTGTTTCTTTTTCAATATTATTTTTAAATAATTAAAATAAGCGAAAAAGAATAATTAGTTTTATTACTCTCGATTGCCAACCGAAGCTTGTGCAAGAAATAATATTCACCGCAAGATTGCTTCCCCGACGCCCAATGTCTCTTCTTCTTCTTCTTCTCCTCTTATCAAGTTGTCAGATTCTTTCTTCTCAGAGATTGTTAAATCTTCTCTTGCTCCTCTTCAAGTTGGACTCGCACAATATTTGCGAAAAACACTTTGCGAGTAATTGATCGCGCGCGAACGTCAATACTAGTCTTTCGCGCGACTTACGGCACTACCATTTATGTTTAAAATAGTTAAGATACGTTAAATAATTGCTTAATATAATTATCGAGAGATAAGATCATTTTTCAAAGGATAATACATGAAGTGTCTCGACTCGCTACTCGCTCGAGTGTCAATGTGTGAGTAAAGTTCATGACACATACGAAAACGTAAGCGAATTGGCCGATTACAGTAGAGAATTGCATTACGTTCTCTATCATCTTACTGCCTTACGTTTTTGTATGTGCGCTTAATAGCGCGGTGACCTTTTGTAAATTGCGCACCATACGTCGCAAAACAAGTATCAAGGTCGTATACCAGCTTTCCTCGAAATATCTAATTCTGGCGCTAGACTATGCGCGTATTCATGATTCGTGATTCGTAGCAATTCATAAAAATTCTTTGTTCAGTAGAATGGATCCGCCACACTATTTGTGATTCGTAATTATCATTTGCAATTCATGATTCATCATTGTAGTTCATAAATTATCATAATGTTTCGACAAGCATGCGCGCAAGTATTTTTTATTATTTTTTGGACAATGAATGAACAACAGTCGGTGATACTAGCGAAAATACTTTTCAGCGATTCCCTTTCTTTCGCGGAACATAATCTAGTAACCACAAGCACGAAGATACATGAACAATTGCACATAGTGTAGCGATACATGAAACAACACGAATCGGTTGATTTATTATGATTCGCGCTCTTTGATTTTGTCGAAAAACCACTCATCGTTTTATCGGCAAGTATGCGTCCAAATATTTATGATTATTTTTTCGGCAATGAATGACGACAATGATGTTACAATTGCAAATATAATTTATATTTTGTTTACAAAAAAGCAAAAAAAATAAATAAAGGAGAAAACGCAGATGGTAGACTACATCATTATTTAATAGATAAGTTATTAAAATCAAGTGAGGGAAAAGCTCTTTTCTGATGATATTTTATAATGAAATTTTATAACGAAAGAAATTACGAGATATTTGTATGCAAAGTAACCACGAGCGTGAACACGAAGATACACACAATCGCGCGTAGTGTAGAGCTACACGAATGAATCAACACGAATGAGTTGATTTGCTATGATTCGCGCTCTTTAATTTCATGAAAAAATCTCTCCACTGGCGAATCAGCGCGAATGACGAATAACAAATGTGAATTTTACGAATTTTTTCTCCATGCTATTTGCGAATACAAATCACGAATCGCGAATACACGCATAGTCTGGCGCTAGCATAAAAGAACCTTTACATGATCAATAATATTATCAGTATACTATTACAAATATTAACAATATTACTAATCGTATATAGTTCATATTGATGAATTATTATAGAATCTGTTCTGGATTTCTTGATTTTGAAGGAGATATTCCCTAATTGTTCATATTGACAGTATTATTGATTGATATTGTAAGATCTATAACGAAATAGATTTGTACACAGAAAAAAAGTTAATCTTAAATCAAGACTAGATATTCTCATATATACATACATAAGCAAGAATATATATTATAATCTTCTTAGGAAAAATAAAAGTAATCAATACAAATTCAATCAAATCAAGATTAAAATCTTTTTGAAAAGATTATAATATTCTTGCATATATATGAGAATATCTAATCTTAATTTAAGACTAATTTTTTTCTATATTTGATTATGTGCAAAAAAACCGAGTTCCAATTTCACGCAAACTCTAAATAAATGAAATAAGCTTAAAATAACAAAAAATATATAAAAATTGACATGCCCGTGTAGTAAAATGCATCCATTATTTTTGTATCGTAACGAGTTATTTTGCGCGTTGGCTCATATTGGCTTGTTAAAGTGTAATCGAAAGCCCGTCACCGGGGACATTACAAGAATGACGAGACGACTTTCTCCGGGTAACAAAGCCATGACAAAAACCATATGGAACTCGAGCGATCGAAGTCATTCAGCGACTACATGAATAGACTCTATTAGCGTTGCGCAATGTGTATTGTAGGTGTGCGTGCGGACTACTTGTTTTACGAGACTCCGATCTATGGTGCCAGTGACACAAATGGGTTCTAAATACTCGGCATGCTGTCTCAATGAGAACGGTGTTACGTTTCACCGCCTACATAAAGTTAACGGTATGGAAATATAGGTGCGTATGGTTTATGCGCAATCAAATCGCTGAAGGCGAAAGCACTGTTCATATATTTTCAAATTCTCTCCTATCGGCAAGTACAGGTTGAAACGGGACGCGATCTCATTGAAGCAATTTAAATTCGACAAGTATGCAGAATTACATGGTTATTTGTGGCATACAGGTTTCAAAATGCTTCTGACGCACGTTCAAGAATAATCGAACTGTCTTTGTTTTATTAGTCAAAAAATATTCAATCTATTTTTATTTTTTAAATAAATCTTAGATTAAAACTTGTATAAAAGAAACAAGAAATACGTTACAGAATAAAATGAATTCAGATTGAATACAAAATCTGAAAAAGAAGCGATAATTTTGAAACACATTATATGATGTATCCCTACTGCGATTTCAACGTCTCTGCGTTTACGATCAATTAAAATTCACTTCGTCGAACGAAATTGCAAGGTATGGCCTTGTTCTCCAAAGGGAAAGCATCGGTAATTAAATTATTGACGGTTATTATACGCCAATATGTAATAGTTATTGTCAGCAGTGGCATAATTTGACATGGCAAACATTAGTTATATTTCTATGAGATTTAGTATCCATTCCCTGAATTTTAGTAGAATTTTGATCTTTCCCGAAAGACTTCTAAAATCCCTAATATATTTTAAGAAAAGTTTTGACAGTTTTTTAACATTTATCATTTCAAGTGATAAAAGCAGAAATGAACGAATTTCAACGATTTTTCATTTCTTAAGTTTTCAAAGTTCTCATAAATTTTTTTCTGGTATTCTCAAAAATTTTTTATTAAAAATTGTTGATTCCAATCAATCAAAAACAAAAAAAATTATTGTCAATACAAAAATTCCAATGAATGGCGCTACATTTTACATTATATATTATAATATATATATTATAATTATAGAATTCTCTTTAAAACTCCTTAAAACTAAATCAGAAACTCTAGATTTTAGAAAAAAATTAGAACTTTATCAGTTATATCAAGATTTTATATATAATAAAGTGCTAATTTTATAGAGATATCATATGCTGCAAACGGATTTTTTAATCTAATTGAAGATCAGTATTAAAAGTCAATAAATTAATATTATTAAATCAATACAACAACCATTGTTAATATCTTATTATATAAACTTGTTTTTAATTTTAAATTATTTTTCTTTAAGACGATATCATACAATTTTTACAAAGATCAAATTGAAGCTAATTGGTAATTAATTTCGCTTGCACGAGTGAGATATCACGATCTCTTGCGCAATTATATCCACGTTAAAACCATCGCAATCAATTATTGTTACGGATTGCTCGAATAATTTGTCTATCAGACAAACGTCAAAACAGAGATATTTGAAAACCGATAAATAACCTGGCGGCTCAGCGGAAGCAATTACTCGATATTCCGTCCATCGTACTTCAGCATATTTAATTATACGTGATTTATTGCTTACGTAGCTGTCATTGTTAATAATTAACGGATCTTGAATTTAACGCGTTTCGCTTTCGAGCGTCTGCAAAGTAATATAAAGAAATACCTTTTATTCATGTGTATATGTCAAGTGTATAAAATACAAAATTTATGTAATTTCTGAAATAGAAATTTCCAATATATACATTATCGCATTACACTCCGCTTGATAACAGATAAGCATTATCGATTGAACATTGAACAATTAATGTTTTATCATTAATTACGTAATCTCGTTAATGTCTATAATCTCGCTAAGGTAACCAATATTATATAATTAATGTAATCTCGATAGAGAATCTTCTTTACGACATTATATCATAAGTGATCCGGAACAGGTGTAAATCGGCCGTCAGAAATCTCGGCAATAACAAGATTAAAAGCGATATCAAGAGATCGTGTAATTCGCAGGAATAAGTAAATCATTGGCATTTTTTTATTACACGCATATGCGTCCTTGGAAGACCAGAGGCGATCGTACGTAGTCGACAATTTCACCGATCAGGTGTATTACATGCAATAAATATTGCATGTAATACACCGGTCCAAGTAAACCAGTTCGCGAAGATATTGCCCAACCCTGGACCATATAACTAGAAGCTTCGATTCTCACGAGTTATCTTTTTCACGAGGAAGGAATATGTAATTTTCACTTAATTATTTTTGCATGCATTTTACTGATCAAGTTAAGAATTTATGACAAAAAATATAATCTATGAAACCATTAAAAAATTATAAATATAAAAACAATATTTCCTCATATAATATACTTACATAGTTTCAGTCAATATTTTCAAATGCAATATATTTATATTAACTATATATATATATATATATATATATATATATATATATGTCTAAATTATTAATATATTTAATTATAATTCAATCATCCAATAATTAAAATTGTGTAAACATGTCGTAAAGATTTTTGTCTCTTTTAAATGAAAAATATTTGAATATTTGATGAAAAACTCAAGACAGGAAAAGAATTAGTTAATTAAGTATTTCTTACACGGTATCAAATTAGCTCTTTATATTTAAACTTGAAAACAACGGTTTATTATTAATAATAATTTGTATTCTATAATGTAATAATATGTAACATAATAATCATAATCTATTAGAGAGAGAATAGAGAGATAGTCTAATCATCACTTGCGCGTAACAAACAAAACACGAAGAAAGAAAAACAGACGCACGAGAAGATTTACGTTTCGCGCGAGGAGCGTGTCCTACACTTGTATTAGAGAGCCATTAGCGTCGCGTTCAATGTTGAGATATAGTCTAGAGCAGAGCAGCAGGTATCAGCCGGCAGTAAATATCGGTGCTCGATAATTATTGACCAGGCTAATAAAACAAGTCCAACACGTCGCCACGAGTAACGTGCCTGCTAATGAAATGTCACGGTGCAACTTTGTGTTACACTTTGTATGCATTCTCGGACATGAAAGGCTGATCGGATCACTTGTCATGCGATTCGACACAAATTTTGATGTAAACTTCGAGAAACTGATGATAAATATGAATGTAATGTTACATTAAATCTTGAAATCAATGTCATATTAAATTTCTTCTTTTTTTCTTGTGTTGCAGATAATTTTATTTGAATGACATTTGTAATGATATTTATACCGTTTTATAAGCGGAAACAGTGTTCCTCACTCTTCTCTCTTCTGATTAATACTACATGAAAAGAACGATTTTCATAAAGCATCTAAAAATAGTAGCTAAATACAAATCTAAAAATAATTTTGTTGGGCTATCGAAATTATTATATAGGACTCTCAAAAGCATAATGATGCAAAAAGTTTCGATATTCTAGTAATCAGTTTGAGCGTCTTATATAATTATTTTGACAATCAAATAAAATTATTTTCAGATCTGTATCTAGCTAAATTGAGATACTTTTAACTAGATTTTTAGATGTTTTAATAAAACTATTCTTTTCGTGTACCCCTACGTGAAAATACAAAATATTTTACACGAAAGCAACTTATTCTTTACTGGATACATTGTCGCCCTGGACTAGATAGTTTCGTATACAATTCAAGATTAGAAAAGTTACTTTATAAACGTAATTAGCAATAGTTTTTTCTCTCAAAAAGTAATTAGTTATTCTTACAAGTAATTAATTATTCTTATCGATTCTAAAATGTAACACGTTACAATTATAGTTACTCAAAAGACAACGAATCATTATTTTTTAATTAATTTTTTGTAATGTTTATACATTGTTTTTAAATACAAGAATCTCTTTCACATATCTAACATTACCAAATAATTTTATTTATTATATTAAACGCTCGATTATATGCTATATTATTTTATATATAATTACAATTATTTTAAGAACTTAATTCTATTCAATATATGAGATCTAACAATAAAGTTCGCGAATTCGTTGAGATAAAATATAATACGTACCTTATTATTATCATTGTGCTTTCTTTCAAAGTCTCTTAGGAAGTTATACATCGATGCCAGCGTTTAGTTCACTCTTCAAGTAATTTTGGAATGGCCTTCAAAACTGTCGTGTTGCCGTTATCAATGTCATCGAGATGCATTCCTTTCAATGTTTTTTTTAAGAACAATCTTTCTCTCATTAATCACTGACTCTCCGGCAAACGGAAAAATCTCTGATTAATCGCTCTGACCTTTTTTTTTTTTTTTAAGAAATGGTGTGCAGACAACATGCGCACGTCTGTCGATTTGTCTCCGTTTTCAAAAAAAATTTCGGCAGAAATGTGATTAATTTTGATGATTTTTTCAGAGAAAGCGTCACAAGAAAATTATAATTTTGATAGTGATGATCGATTGATTGATCTTCAGCGATTTGATGAATGAGGAAGATGTTTTAAGTTATTTATTTTTCAACTAAAAACTTTCTCACAGTGTGGTGTGAGCAGACGCATTGTCATAATATGATTAAGATTTTCCCAACTATTTCTTTATCAATGTTTACTTACTCACTGCCTGACAGTTAGTCGACGATTTTCACGCACAATTTGATGAAGTTTTACGATGTTTTCATAAATTTTGCTTGTTAACGGCTATCCTGATTGCTTGTCGTCAATGATTTTCTCTTTTCTCAGAAAAACATTTTAAAACTGATATTTTCTTTAAGCATTATTCTTATAAACTTATACATCTACCTGATTTCATCTCCAGTTTTATAACGAGAAATTTAATTTGTTCCTTACTCTAATTCAAGCACATTCTTGCGATGGAGCATCAAAATACGACGATAACAGAAACTCGGAAACGAAGTTGTGCAGGTCAACATATGGTCAACATACCGCACAGTTATCAAAATAACCGTGAGACATCAACATGACGATGCCGTTAAAGCACTATGGAGTTTTCATAAAAGTTTATATAAATTATATTTATAAAGTTTATATAAATTATAAAATAATTATTATATGAACTATTAAATTAGTTTCTAGTTATCAAAAAAATATTAAGTTACAGTTATAGATGAAAAGAAAAGAAGGAAGTTACAGTTATTCAAAAAAAGTAACTCTAACTGTAACTTTGTTACAAGTAACGAATTACTTCTCAACCCTGATACTATCTTATCTATTAATGCATATATAAATGCGTATATAATGCATATATAATGCATATATAATGCATATATAATGCATATATAAACAGCAGTAACAGTTTGTTAATTATTAGTTGTCAATAGAAAATGACAAATTAAACGAGCAAACATCGCTAATAAACTAATAGTCTTGCAAAGCAAACTCACACGCACAATTAATATCAGAGAAATATTTCTTTCTTTCTCCTTTCCTCCTTCTAACAGTTAAATTTGATTTCTTAATTTATTTCAAATTTAATTCTATTAAATGTAAATTTGTTTTCTTCAGTTAATCAAAAACGTCAATTAATCAGTCAAGTGTCATATCAATCGATTAATAAAAATCGGTTTTATCAAAAGTATAAATCAATTTAAAAGAAGAAAGAGAGAACGTGTACAACATCCGCCGCATTGATTAATTACAGAGCGTCGAGCGATTGGTCTAGTAACATTCTTAAGTCAAAGCATGCATTTCTCATCTAAGATATAATCAATTTTATTATGAATATTTATTCGTACTTTATTATTATATCTTTTGAGATTATTTCGGATAATGCATTATATTTATCAATGTCTCTTAAACAAGTGCAACAATCTTTTATCATTACACAATTAATTATTATAATTGTAATCATAATTGGATGTCATATTATTTAATAATATAAGAGACTTCCATTCAAAAAGTTATTTCAAATTATTATTGTAATAATATAAAAATATAAATATTTAATCATTTTATATATTAATTTAACTAATTATTCCGTTGAATAAATGTGACGGCTATTTGTACACAAAATTATTTAATATATATAACATCAATTTTTACACACGTATAAATTGTTTTCTACTTATACATATAAGTTTATCTTTTTAGTAGTCATAAATTGCTGGATTGTTCTGTAAAGTATTAATTCTACTTTTACTCAGCATACATCACAAGATCAGAGATAACATATCTTCTATACACACATTTCACGAAATATCAAAGAAAGAGAAAAAAGGAGACATTGTTACATTTTTTACAGAAACTTCACGAATGCGTGTACCTTTTCGCATTTCTCCATTTTTTTACGTTGCAGATTGCAAAATGCTATCTCCCGAAATGTCCGTGACAACTCTCGCCTGTTCCGGATCCGTTGCTGAGATAGCGAGGTGATCCGCGTCGTGAGAGCCGCGAGTTCTCTCGAAAGAACGAGGGAACGAGGGTAAAAGAAGAATAATGGCGGGCTCGATGAAGGCTTGATTTATGTGTCATTCCACAGAACGGCACACCCGCCCGCTCGAGTGTGAAACAAATAAATTTCAGGCGAAGTGAGGCGCGCCGTGAAAATGCGCGCGTTAAAGAGCAACCTGACTCGGTGATCAATCAATTGGCGAGATGAGAAACGAAGAACCAAATTGTGGCAAGTACGCGGGACACGACCTCTGTCATTATTCTTCTCTTCGATTACACAACTAATCTGTAAAATTACATGAGAAATGTATCTCTATGTACCTTTATATTCTTCAGTTCATAAATATAATATGATGAAAAAAGAGGCGTTGAGATCAAATTGCAAATTAAACGGTTAGATGTCAATGAAATAAGAAATATATTCATAAATCAAATAATATTTGATTGTGAAATATTAGCTGTATATAAGTTCGTATAAGCAAATAAAAATAAATGGTTAAACATACATAAGTTTTTTTTTTAACTGGCAATGCAACTGAGAAAGACGCAATTTCTCGATTAAAGACATAGAATAAAATCTTTTCATACAAAGTTATTTAGAAAAAATAACTCCGAAAATTGGAAAATTAATAACATGCTTTTTAATTGAATAATTTTTAATTATATATTTCCTTAATATTATTGTATATTTTTAATTCACTTATTATTGCTCCTGATTTGAAGTTAAAGATTTAATTTTGCGATAACGTATTGTAAAAAAATATAACGATAATAAAATAATGATAAGAGTCGCAAAATACAAAACTACGAGTTTTTTTCTAATATGAAAGTTTGGTTTCCGAAATAAACGGAGCATGTAATCAAAAATCGCACATGTTATTGAAGGACGACTACTTCTGGACATAGCGTCCAGCCTTATTAATCAGCGTCGCAGCGCGTCGTAAGATTCGTTTATCGTTTCTGATGGCGTGTAAAAATAAATCATACTTACGAAATCCTTGATCGCTTCAAGCTATAAAAAGAAATTTACATTTTGCTTTTCAAGCTTTATTTCTTATCAATCGACGGCATCAATCACAAGTCAGTTGTGAGAACTTCATGTAATTATTATATTAAATTATTATATTAGTATATTAAAAATAATAAATTTATATAACATATAGTTAGATTAAACAATTACACGAAAAAAGCATACTTATATACAGCAATTATTCGATTATTAAATAATTAATTTTTAAATATTAAAAATTATTTTTTAATTATTATTTATTATTTTAAATATTAAAAATTATTAGATTTATATAGTTTTTGTTTTTTTATATATTTATAATATATAATGTAATACATAATACATTATAATACATAAAATATCTTCACTATTTTTTTGTAACGGTTAAGCGTTTATAATAACCACAAATAATCACATTAATTGATTGACTATACATAACCATTCACTCGTACAACATACGTATAAAGCTTGCCAAAGACCTCTCTCCACGTTTTATCGTCTAACAGTATGTAAAATTAAACTACTCTTACGAAATTATCTTCTTGTCGCCTAAAGCTAATCTGCAAAAGGGAGCGCTCTATTTTCTATCAAAATTGAATGACTATTTTTCTTAATATGCCTACCGATAATGTTAATTGCGATGATACATTTTTTCTTGATATCCCATCTTCTTCTAGATGACGGATAGAAAAAACTAATTAAAGAATAAGGTTTTATAAATTTAAAAAATGTAATATTCCAGAATATTAAAATGGGATAACAAGAAAATTTTTGTCAGCAAAAATAATTATTAAATTCCACGTATGAATATCGAGAAAGTTCTTATATTATTGAAAAAATGATAAAACACAAATCAAATTAAATTGAGTACTATAGAATTATGATTCATACGAACGTGATGTAAGAGTATTTTGATTGATTTAAATTCAAGACTAATAAGTATGTGTGTCCTTCTCTGTGTGTGTGTGTGTGTGTATTTATTTCTTGTTATTTATTAATATTAACTGCTTTAAAGTTGCGAATCGATATCTTTCCATTAAAATCAATGTTTTCACCAAATACATATACTTTATTATTTTAATTCTCACAAACTGCAAATTAATATCTCCGACAGAAGTACTTGCGACAATTAAATAGCAGCAAAAATGGATGTGAAATCATGCAATAATTCACCATTTTGTTACCGTGTTTCTATCGGAAATATAAATAATAAAACTAATTGTAACGAGATCTTGTGCAGCAATATGCATACTTGGCGGTAGCAATTCCGACATTCTAACAGTGTAAGTACAAGATAATTTAACGCTACATTTTCATCGAGCGCGCTAACGGTTCATGGATCATCCGGTATTCCTTAATTGAGGATTCTCTCGAAAAGTAAAACAAAAACATCAAGAAAATACATGCGAGAGAGAAGTCGACAGCAAAAAGCTCAATCTTCTTGTATGAGTCTATTGCGGTGTTACTTAGCCGTTGTTATTTGTTATTTGTACTCTTTTGTTCTTTTTCAAGAATAATGGCTGGAGCAACCGCATGTATCTGCTCATAATATAGTAAATGTAAACGTTGTGATCGTCGCTTTGGTTTCCGCTTCATCATATGCGTATTAAATGGTTTTATACGTACACGCTGTATGGTACATTATTATATATAATCGATGCAATATATGATAAAGTATAGAAAGTCAGGTAATTGCTATTATTCAACAAAAATCCGACTTTTGCGCAAATATCGCATTTCTCCCCATCACCGAATGCTTTAGAATCTAATATGTTGATTAAAAAGAGAGTTGTTACACTCGTACAGGATATTCGAAATTTAATACTCTGTATGAGTGTAGCAATCTTCTTTTTAAATAACAGATTAGATTGTAAAGCACTCGGAGAAATGTATTCTAATTTAACTTCTAATATTTAACTTACTAATTTAAGGATAAATTTTCCAGTAAATTTAGAAGCAATTTTTTAACGAATAATTACAAAACAGTTTTTTTATTTTATTTTATATTTCTATAACGTTATTTTATACTTTTTTAACATCTCCTTTCAAACATTTTCAAACATTACCCAAAAAAATTCTAAGAAAATAAGATTTGTTTAAACTAAGCTAAATGAAAGATGTTTTATTTTATTTTTCTCATTTTATGTTTTTTAAATAAATGAAACTTTATTGGCTATGCTGATGTCAGACAAGTTTAATTATTAAGGTCATTAATTTACTATTTATCAACGTAAATTAATCATCCATTTAAAGGTCCATTTTTTATTACATTTACATTTTGACATAGCGAAATTTTCTTTTCAGTGCAGTTCAGGACGGATTCAACATAGAATTCTTCTTGTTTTACTCTACTGACTTGATGCAAATTCCGCAGACGAACGAATAGTTGCTCATGGAACTACCCATTGACTTTTTCGATGTTTTATTACTTATGTTTTATTACTTATTTCTATACACTGCAAGTTTATTTATCTAGTTTTACACGGTTACTCTTTTTATTCTTTATTGTTATATTTTTACTGTCTGACCTTAGATTGGTTTCTTGTCTCGCATTTCAATAGTTTTTATTTATGTTTTATTTATTTTTGTATTAATGTTATTTTGAATATTCATATCTTTTGCTGAAGAAGCTTAAGTACAGGCGAAACATTCACTTTTTGTTAGTGAATAAATGATTCATACGTCACACGTTAATCTCGTTTAAGGGGTTACACCTATTTGAAATTTTTTTTTAAGCATTTTTTTTTTATTGGCTTAAATGATGTAAAAACATCCCAAAAATGATATCCAATAGCAATTATAGTCAAAAAATTTTTTTAAATGACCCTCAGAGCTAAAGTTCTCTTTGAACGCGTTTTTCACGAAACTATGTTTTTCAAATCGACAAAATAACTTTTGCAATTTTTATCCGATCGACTTGAAATTTAAACTGTAGTTTCTTAGATATATTTTAAAGAGAAGTACACACGATTTTAATAATTGATTAACAATTACGTTTTTTATAAACGTTTAAACGTCAATTTTTTGTTACAAAAAAAGAAGACAAAGTTCGAATTCATGTCAATTTGCGAAAAATGATTTTTTTTTAATAAGCGTGTGTGTGTTCTCTGATAAATTTAATGTAAATTATGAAAAAAATTTTTTTTTGTCCTAGGTGCAAATGAAAAAATGTTATTCTGCAAGCCGTAGACCCTCTTCCAAAAAAGACATGCTGCTTCAAATGTCTGTACTGCCGCCATTTTGGAAAAAAAAAATTTTTTTGTACGCCTAATTATATGTATAATAAATCCTCCAAATTTCATTTTGATTGTTTTATTGCGTTATGAAAAAAAAAATCCTAAAAAACGTCTATTTTTCGAGCATTCAAATAGGTGTAACCCCTTAAGGCCGATTCCCTCTCTTTTTTATTGCTTTGAAACTTTATTCTTTAATCAATTTTTTTAATCTAAAAAAAAGAATTTTAATTTGTAGAAAGAAATGAAAATATTTAATGTTTTCAATACTGTTGCGATAATAGATGGTTTCTATTATCCGTATTTTAAAATAAAAACAATTGTAAACCTTTTAAAGATTTATTTACAAATAGAAAATAGTGACAATGATTCTGACACATTCTGTATGCGTAATCTATAGAATAATTCATATATAATAAACAAACATAATTGAAAAATCATATCAGTGTAAACAATAATTATGTCTGTAAAAATTTTCAGTATGGCGTGCGCGCGCTGTATGTGTGTGTGTGTGTGTGTGTGTGTGTGTGTGTGTGTGTGTGTGTGTGTGTGCGTGCGTGCGTGCGTGCGTGCGTGCGTGCGTGCGTGTGTGTGTCTAATCAGGATTGAATAAATTAAATTTTTTTAGTTTTTCTTAACTAATAGCAATAAATTTTTGGTTGGACACACTAATGCGTGGTGCACATTCAAACAGTTGTACACTGATTTAATCTGAATATAAAAGTAAAGTATCTCGAATAATAAAATGCCTAATACATATTTTATCAATTAGCGTTATAAAGTATTGAGGATTTTACGATTTTATTTTACGTGTTATTATATTTATAAATATTTATAAATTTATAGTATTTATATTTATAATATTTATATTTATAATATATTTATAATTTAAACACATACGTTTATGTCGTTTGTGCACAACGGCTTTAATGTGTATCAGTACGCATTGAATGCGTGTCAAACAGCAGTCGAATTTACTAAGTTAAAGTTAAAATTAATGATCTATAAAATTAACTTACGTTAAGTTACGTTAAAAATTATATAAATAAAAAATGAAAAAATTAATTTAATTAAAAGTTAAAATTAAATTAACTTACATTAAATTAAAAATTAGTTTTAAAAAGCATTATTTAATGAAATTAGAATAATTATAATTTTTATAATTACTTTACTTTTAACTATTAAAATGATTGTAATCTAGAATAGAACATACTATAAATTTAATATTTTATTTGTAAATCAAGTTTATATAAAATAATGAAAAAGTATAGTTTTGTGGAAGAAAAAATATATATTTTTTTTTAATTATTTATAACAGTGATATAAGAATAATTGTAATTATTCATGATGTAGAATATATGTTACAAATAATTATTGAATTTTAATAGAAGTGTCATTTCTTTGTCGCTTAGTTTTTTCTTAAATCTTCGCACAGTAAAATCGCTCGTAAAATCTTTGTTTCTTTCTATTCAAAGAATAAACAAAGTGATATAATCACAACAATCATGGACACAAAAGCCGTTTCTCTAATGTCTCTAAGATTTTATAGAAGAAAAGAGTATTAACGTTTGAAAAAATGAAAAGAATTTTAACTTAGAAAAATGTTATAAGTTAATTAAAACGTAAATAAGTTAAAATGTTAATATGTTTAAAATAATTAAATGAAGTTAAAAGTTAACTTATTTAAAAATAACTAAGTTAAGTTATAAGTTATTAACTTTTTAACTTTATTATTTAACTTTAACTTTTTAACTAGAGTTAGTATTTAAATAAGTTAATATCCTAACATTAACACGTTTAATATATACTATATATATATATATATATATATATAAAATTAAACTTATACTGTAATTATATTATCTTTGTTGTTGTAATTACGCATAGTACTAATATGTATGACACGTACTCCTCTCACATTCTATAAGTGTCACATTTTATTGCTTATATTCTATTTATCTATCTATCTGTTTAATTACATGTATACATGATAAATTTTACAACGCTATAAATTATATTGCGAGACATTATCGCCAAGTTTATTACCTTCATTACGTGTTCACATATCACTTGATAAGACAAGAAAATTGCAGAACGAAATAACAGACTTAGATGTACCTAAGAAAAAGTCAATATTTTAATTTTTAATCTCAATAGTTTAATATTTTGAAGTACTTTGTATTAAAAAGATTGGAAGATTTATGTACAATGTATCCTGCATTTATAAATAAAATCCAATATTGAGTATATAATAGTTTATGAATAATATTGTACTTATTTTGTTGTTTTTGCAGAATTATTCCTTATGACCGTAATGAAGGAACTCATCTTAACTCTCCATATTTGTACGGAGTTTACTAGAGTACTCAATATTGCTATGTACACCTTGTATGTCTCATTGCTGTGCTACAAGCGATAATCGTGTTCGCCGTTTAGAAGCGGAGCTATATAAATCTACGCTGAACAGTGTATTTAACATGCTCAAACGGGCGATAATCACTCATCCTGTGCTTTCGTGTTCATTTGCGTCGCGTACCTACGCAAGATCATCAGCCGATCGCTCGCATCTCTTAGAGGAAACATATCTTACGCGAGACTTTCACCACATTTAGGGTAATGCGATAGCAATTTTTCTCTTAAGATAATAAAAAAATTTTCTAGATAATTTTGGGACATCCATAAAGCAAAGGTATATTTTCTTAACAGATAAAAATGCATACTTTGCATTAAAAATTTACGTTGATTCTTGGCGATCTTATATCGAACTTACACACACAATACACTTTGCAGCAATATGTGCCAAGTATTTTATAAATAAAAAGAGATGAGAAAAATAACTCTGTAATACTTTAATTTTACTGTAGCGAGAAATCGTAGAAAAATTGTTTCAATAGATGTGTTTGTGCTACTTCCTCTATATTCATGTATTCACGTAGTAGAAGCAGCAGATTATAAGCAGCAAACTAGTTTTATATTTCCTCAAACAAAAAAAATTTCATAAATAATATAAATTAAACGTTATATACTGTGATTGTTAAATACTGATCGAATTAAAAAAATTAACATTTCATATTTATTTATTTGCAAAAATTAATTTAAACAAAAGAATTGCTATAAATTATGTTCTTTCTTATTTTATAAATATTTTATTTCAAGATTCTGAAAATAATTTGAAGAAATCATCAACTCTCTCTCTCTCTCTCTCTCTCTCTCTCTCTCTCTCTCTCTCTCTCTC
>JANQDE010000068.1:74660-192620 GCA_037157785.1 Cephalotes varians
CTCTCTCTCTCAGAATTACAGAAATATTACGCATTTCAATAAATATATACTATTTATAATACATTATATTGAAATATCATATAATTGATATTATTTAATATAGCATTAAAATAAATATTAAATAAAACGATTAAATAAACAATAAAATTAAAATAAAACGTAAAAGAAATATATGTTTTGATATACCAATATATAAATAAAAATTATACATGCGATAATAAATCAATAAAATTAAGAATCGGCATATCCTTGAAGAACTTAAATTAAAATCATCATCGTAAGGGGAAGAAGGAAGAAAGAGGAAAATGTTATAACGTTTGATTTTCGTAAGTAACGGGATCAGCTTGATCGACTTTGTAGCTTGTAGTTTCAGGGATATTAATCGAAGACGTGCTTGCGCAACGATGCAGCGAGTTAATGAGGCACGTTTGTACGTACGAGGGAAATTCGCAATGGATATATGAGATTTCGAGCCACGTCCTCCGATATTAAACGCAGCTCTCGGAATGGCGTAATTTGGTGCGAATGGCATCAAATTATGCGGCTGAAGAGGAACGATCTCTCGAACGTTTTATTTCCTTCCTTTTTTCCTCCCGTTTAACCTTTTGCAAAGCCGCGGCAGCGGCGGCGACGGTGGCCGCGGTGATTTCTTTCCGGCCGATCGTTTCGCTCGTATCTCATCGTTCTATCTACACACTTTGGCGCTTATTAAAGCGTCGTAGCTTGTTATTTGCATGCGTATGCACGTATAATGGTGCAAATTGTTTTCATGCTTGAAGGCAAAAGAGCTCTCAGTAGCACACATCCATTGAGACAGTTTTCCTTGCAATTTTCTCTGTAGTGAGTTAAAGTGTAACAAAGTTGATTCTCTCTTTACTGTTTTTATTTAAACAGAGTTGGATTTAAGGTTTCGATATATTTTATAAAATATAAAAGTTTGAAATTAATGTGTGTGTGTGTGTGTGTGTGTGTGTGTGTGTGTGTGTGTGTGTGTGTGTGTGTGTGTGTGTGTGTGTGTGTGTGTGTTAAATTTAATTTCAGAAAATACATATTTTTTCAGCTTGCTGCTGTCTAATTAATTTAATTATTTTATTTTATTTTATTTCTTTATTTAAACCACAATTACTTTCCTCAGTACTTATCCAATTTAATTTAATTTATTAATTTATTAATTTAAAAAACTAATTTGTTTGTCTCTGAAATGTCTTTCGCCACCCGCAATGTATCAGCGTATCGAATATCTAGAAAAAATAGGTATTGTCCTTGCGGTACGAGATACATCGCTTAAACACAGCGGTATGATTAAATTACGCACAATTAAACGCGTGACTTACACGCGATTTGTCGGATCTTGGAACCTCAGAATCAGAATAATCGGGCAGTAGTTAACGGCGCCTTGATTAACAAAATTACACAAACAGTTATATCGCGCATATTTATCGCGTATAGTAAGAGACGTTAAATCAGCAATTTTATTTGACAGCGCGGTACTGTACTTTAACAAGATAAAAATTAAATGACACTGTGCCCTCGGTAATTGAAAATTCTCGATTCCCTACCGAAATCTCTTAATTAAAAATTAATTAAAAATAATCGAGATCGAATTTTTTGTTTACAAGATTATTATTTACATCCATATTTACAGTATTATTATTTATAGTATTTGTCACGCAATCAAAAACGTTATTACCAAAACAAAGATATAAATTTCAGAAACTACACACACACAAAATTTCTTCAAGTTTTTTTAAATCCAAAAAATTAACTTTACAAAAATATTTCAACGCTTTACTTTTCTCTAAATTATCTCTTCAAGCTTTACTAAAATTACCTTCATAATTAAATCCGTTTACAAAGTTAACCTTATGTGAGTCAATTGATATATCACAATTTCCTTAAGGAACAGTGAACACGCGAGTGCTCGTAGAAACTGCTAAGGAGAGGCATTTGGAGATACCCGCATCTTAGTGTCTTTCTCATGCTTCATGAGGATAATCACCTGCTCGTCTAAGATGTACTTGAAAACGTGCTTATACGTTAAAGTACACGCAGCCATCTATTTCTCGTGTGCAAAGGTCTTCGTCCTATCTAGCTAGTTTCATCTTGCCGGACCATCTCTTACCGCACAATGACAACTTACCGTACTCGTAAGAATTTGATGTGAATGATGGGTACTAAATTTTATTTATGATAATCTAACATTTTATTTAATTTTATCCGTAAATGCGGATTGTCCCTTCATAATTGCACCAGCAAAGTTGCTAAGAATTCTTACGATGAGTCTTAATTTTAAAAAATATACCAACGTAGTGTGATGTGATTCTCTAATTAACGCAGTAGTAAGTATGCGACGTGCTAAATCATGAAGAAAAAGTGATAATAAAAATTATGATTAATTTTTTATTATCTTGCATTATTATCTTGTAATATCCTAACAAATTATTTTATTTCAAAACACGTAATTTTTATATTTTATAAAATTATTATTATGACTATACAATTTTATTTTTGAATCATTTAAAATAATCAAATTCCACTAAAGTGAAAAAGAGATCTTACAATCTGAGCGTAATTACTTTTATGCAACTTCCTTAGTAGCACAATTTATTGGTACAATATTGGCCCAATATATTCCCAATGTTTAGCCAATGAAAATATATTAGGAATATATTGGACCAACATTGCGCCAATAAATTGTGCTATTAGGGTTGTAGATTTTGCTATGATTGTAATGAAAATTACAATATTAATTAATAGAATAATAATTTTTATGCGTAACAGAAGATTGGCTGACGTAACAGAGTAACTGTTTTGTTATGTCTAACGCAGATTAAACTGAAGCGAAATCATGGTTATATAATATACATTACGAACTTTAATATGTAACATTTTTAAATATTTGTGTAATTTTTCATAATACACATTATGTGTGTAATTTTTTCAATTAGCAAAATTATACACATGATTGATTGTCAATAGCAAATACGTCAAAGATACGTCATATTCCAGTTTGACAAAATGTAAAAAAAAATATATTTTTTATGTAATTTATGCTATAATATTATACTCCTTAATTTTTTTTCAACATCTTTTAATTTTTCAATTTTTTATTAATCTAAATATATATCCGTTTATTTTTATTATTTTTTTATTATTGTTGTATATAATTACAAATTATTACAAATTATTTTTTGTATATTGTGCATTGTACAATTTTGGAAACAGTCAATGCTTCAGTCTTCAGAATTTAGAGTTGTTATGATCAAAAGTAACGTGTGAGTCAACAATCGAAGCTATTTATCCAATGGATAATGGCGATGGAAGAGATCTGAAGTACTGTTATTGGTAAAAAAAAGTTAATATGGAACACGTTGGAATCGGTTACACCAGGATGCCGGCGTATTTACCTTTCCCACGTGAAATGCATCGCGTAATGCATCTTCGTTAGAAATTCTCATCTCGTGCGGTTCGCAATGTCAAGAGCACATTGTGTAGATGAGGCCAGCATAAAGATTATTCCGAAGCGCATCGAAGAAACGCTTTCGAAAAACCACATCTTGGAATTGTCGTGGGTCAAAAAGCAAGATGTTCCCGCATGGTATCGCATTTTGTGTGCGTGCGTGCGTGCGTGCGTGCAGTAAAAAGAGAATCAACTTTGTTACACTTTAACTCACTACAGCGAGAAAATTGCAAGGAAAACTGTGTGTGTGTGTGTGTGATTTATTGAGACTCATTTATCATTACTTTGAGACTCATCATTGAGACTTTATCATTACTTTGATGGTAAATTATGTCCTTCAAACATTTAAATTAAAAATTAATTAATGAAAAACGTGTAATCGCATATCTCGTAGCAAACAGCTATCCAAACAAGGAAATAGTTCAAGACTTTCTTAAACGTTTCTTAGACGTATACTCGTTTAAGTATGTTTTGTGTGGATAATCGAGGATGGTATAATTATATATACCATTTTTTTCGCACGATTATTATCGCGATTATTACAATCAACTTTGAGACAAAAACAACGACGCAATCTCGAAAATATATCGAGAAATTTCAACTTCAATCGTCTTTATCTTAGCCGTCTTTATCTTCCTTCCGCGTGCATCTGCGATCGCTACCAACTGAAACATCGTTCGCGGGTTCAGACGAGGGGATCTTCGAGATGACGAGGAGATGTAAATCCGTCGCCGTTCGCGACGGACTTAGTTAGCATCATGATTTACGTGGTATTACATTTTTCGTGCCGGACGTTAATATAACCCTTTCCCATGATCCCGCGTGTGACGTGCGTGCGGCGTCATGATTCCGTCGCGCCATCGCGTCGGCCCATGTTCAATAAAGCATGGCTCTTAATTGCGGCCGACAATTAACTTTAGCCGCAACGGCGCGACAAGCCGAGCTCGAATGCGATGCGCCTCGGATCGTCACATTTGTCAGCGGCACTAAACGCTAGATCCTAGTTTTAATGGGCACCCACCTCGTTCGCAGGGGCACCGTTAATGTCTCCTATCCGTGGGACAAGAGTCAGGCCAGAAGCTTCGCTCCGCGTCAGAAATGTGATAGATATGCGCGTCGTCTTCGAGAATAGCGACGAAGAGCGTTCGCTAATCTCCGAGACAAATATCGTAAAGTGTAACTCGGAAGAACGGTGAGATAACTCTGTGAAGAATCTGATGACTCGGTTATTCTGAAAGTGACGTAAATCAATTTTACAAGTGTCACTGTCCCGTAAAGAAAGAAAGGTAATCTCGTGTAAATTTTGTATGTAACAAGAAGGCAATCCATGGTATAAATCGTTTCAGGGAACCTTGTTTCTTTGGAAAGCGATTTAACTAGTGCTCGCTGTACTTAACGCTGTGCTTTATAAATCATTTATTTTTAAGGTCATCTACATTTTATTCTACATTTTCTCAAATTGACTTTTTGCGAAAAATCGTGCTTTTTGATATCGCAAATTTACTACATCCGTAACTAATTCTACTCGGTATTTTTATACCGAGTTACAAGTCGACGTGAATGGATCATAAGTATTAGTTATGGTATACAAGTGTGACCGCTTTTATGGATACTGCGCTACATAATCTTTGACCTCTATCGAGATATATGTATGTTATTATCGATACAAGGTTGCCTACTTGCAAATAGACAACTCTCGGCGCCAACTCCTGCATTCTACTTCTTTCGAGTATGTATAACGCCTTTACAACTGCGTTATAACCGGTACTATATACGCGTTAGATTTATTGTAACTGCGCGATCATGTTGTAATTTGAATCTTTAGAAGCGATCTCAAAAATATTACAATATTAATTAATTTGATGACCTTTCAGACAATTTTATATACGCAATAGATATTGTACATATAAAATTGTAATATAATAATAATATTAAAAATGTGTAAAAAAAATAATACAAGATTTAATTCTCCGTCTACAATCATATTTTTATTTTTATTTTTTTTTTGGTCTGGGTCTTCTTTGTCTAGGCCAAATTTTTTTATTTCTAAGCTTTCAAAAAATCTAGAAAAAATTCAGGATTATTTTTCAACATTTCTATTACATCAAATAGTTTTTTAACTCAAATGTTAAATGTTAACACCGGACTTTGATCTCCCTTTATTTCGGAAAAATTTGAGAATAAAATTTCTTGTGTCAAAAAAGACTAGATTGCAAACGGAGAGTTTAAAAGTCTCTTTTTCATATTTTTAATATAATTTTTTAAATATATATATATATATATATATTGTTTTATTAGATAAAAAATAATAGAAATTTAAAAATTCTAAAAAGGTAAATAGACATACTTCTTATATAAATAAACAATAAAAAAGAATACATACATATATATATATATATATATCTATCTTCTATTTTATAATACAGTCTACATAAAAATGTAAAGGTTGAATATAGTATTCGCTATTAACATTTTATTATTAATAAATATTTATAAATCTTTGATAATTGCATATGCGGTAAAATACGCCAGTCGTAGAACGTTTTCATCTTGATTCGATTATCATTAAATCACTGCAGAAATAACCACAGTTATGCATCGACACTTAATTCCTCGTCGAGCGTAATGTATTTTATGATTTTTCTCTCTCATTCAACAACGACGTATCTAATGCCAATCGATAGTATCGATCGAAGAAATGGTATAAATTAGACGATTATAAATGTCTAATTATCGCAGTCCGCTGAATAAATATCCCATCCGTATAACAGATTTACACGGAAACTAATCGAACTTAATAAGAGATTTAACAATGAGAACAGCAGAATATAAAAAAATTTTTATATATAAAATTATATCTAATTTTTTTTAAATTATATATATATTGTTTTAATAAATATATAATTTCTATAATTGTTTATTGCATACAATTTTGCGAAATAAAAGAAAACATCTCTCTTTTTTTAATATAATCTGAATAATTTGAATAATTTTTAATTTAATATAATTTTAATGTAATTAATATAATCTGAATATAATTATTTTTCCTTTGCCTATGCGTTGTCAAAAGCTGTCAAAAACTTTCTTAATTTATTGTTCCATTATTGTTATTATTACGATCACTTTCCAAAAAATCAGCATTTGTCTTGTTTTGTTATCCTCATAAATGATTCCTTGAAACTGCATGCTTCTTTTGACTCTATCAGTATTACGGCGGCCGATTAGAGTCGCAGTTATTAATCTGTTAATTATTCCGAGCGCGAACATGGAAAACGGAAAGCGGGCTCGCCCGATGCGACGTAGCAGGACTCGACGCGTCCTTTCACTCGCATGAGGATGCCTTGACATTTCGCGCCGTATAACAACTTGTCCGCACGCGACCACGAGGATGGAAAGTCGTCAACTTGCTTCGCGTCTTCACACACGCATCCTTCGACCGCGCATTCCGTCAGTCGAGAATTCGGTCCTAAGAGAGTAAAATGATTTAACGATCGACAACGACGAGAAAACTGACTAGACAAAGAAGAGATGGCCAATTAGATTAAAGCTTTTCGATGGATTACATAAAAATTCAGTAATTTATAGACATAAAATTGAATTTATAAACAATTTATATTTATAGACAATTTGCTTTATCTTTGTCTTCTACTTTAACGTAGGTCATTAATAAAATAGTATTAAAAGCAAAAGTCGCTGATAAGTTCCCTCCAAGAAAAGAATACGATTATCTTCACTGGAGAAATCTCTCAGTGATCGCACATCGTTGTAATACTACAAATAGAAGACACCTATTTTTAAGCGAGAAAGTTCTTCTCTTGCTTACGGGTTAATTGCCAGGCACCTACGCTTGTGGCGGTTTTTATGACGGAAGTGACGTGCAACGAAGAATCGTGAGAATCTCAGCGGCAAGATTGCGATAACGCCGACGGCGGATGCGTCCGCGAGCATAAGGATCGCATCCATGAGGAACATGCGACGTATTCTCTTCAGAACATAGAAGAGAAGGCGAGTGTCTTATTCGTTAGTTAGATAACCTTTACTCTAGCATTAGCCTCGCCCTCGACCTGTCAGCTGGCAGAGATACGGCCACTGTGTTTTCTGCAGGGGGGAATTGCCCTTTCGTGATACACCCCATCATTTTCCGTGTGAATTGAAGATTACCTCGATATTTTAACCCTTTGCTGCTTTATCCTTTAATCTGTCGAGCAATCGAGAGAGAGAGAGAGAAATGTTAGGTGGAAAACTTGAGATTTTACGGTATAATACATATTATACATGCACCAAAAATCTCTAAATTGCAGAGAATAGATTTCGTAAAGTTAAAGTTCAAGAAAGTTATTAAAAAGTAGAATGTTGAAAATAAACGAAAATAGCTCAAAGATAAATATGAAATTAATTAAAATATAGTAATGAAAAAAACTTGGAATTATTATATATTATAAAAATAAATAAAGCAGATACAAGAGAAAGAAAGAGAGAAAGAAAAGAGATTTTACAAATAAAAAAAACATGAGTACTCGTTTTAATTACTAAATCTTGAGAATTCGATTTCTTTTCTTCAAATTTTAATAACATTTTCTTTAAAATGTACAGCTTGTGTTTACTATTATATTTACTAAATGATCTTCATGAAAGCTAATTATTTGTTTCGTTATTAATTGTATTGCAAATAATATATGAGAAATTTAATTTTTTCGCGTATATTATGAAAAAAAATACCCTAACTTCTATGTATATATATTTCTATATATAATTCTATTATATTTTAAAGACTGTAACGACTATAGAGAATAACTAAAGCTTTTAATGAATATGATTCTTGAACACTTCGCCTATTTTATTTTTCATCAACAGTTTTGTTTAATAATTACTGGTAAATTCTTTTATTAAGTCCAGTAGAATTAACGATTGGCAGAATTCCGCGTGTGAAGAATATCCATCGTAAAATGTAGCGTGCGGAATTACACGTTCGGCAAACATCATCGTGAATTTCGCGGATTCGCGCTGTCACGCGCACCGCACTTCGCTATAATGCGATTTCTTCCTCGAGACGATACGTCAAACCTCGAAGAGAAAATTACAGCCGAGTTGCAATTGCGAGTCGTTCATACAATTAAAGTATTACCGTGGAAAGGCTTAACAACCGAATTGGAAGGAATGAAAAGCAATTTGTGTATCGCGAGGTCTCTTAATTTAAAAAGAATTGCAGTCGAAATGACCTACTCCTATAGAAATTACATGAAGCAATTACATCGAGAGTAATGATGATTGCTCATTAAAGTAATGTCGTTATAAATTAATGGAACTATTGTATGAAGTATTATGGTACTGTGATTATAGGTTGAAGGTAAACTATAATAATTCCATGATCGTTTGATGAATGATTATAAAAAAGAAATCAAATGTGTGTGTGTGTGTGTGTGTGTGTGTGTGTGTGTGTGTGTGTGTTATGTGTTTGTGAAACACAATCAATTAATAAATGGAAATAAATAATACATATTGTACATATTGTAAGTTGTTATTATTAAAATATAGTCTTTAATATATATTAAAATAAAAAAAGAAGTACGTATAATTAAAAAATATATATATAACAAAATATAACTATATAAAGAGATATAGTATATTATGTACACAGATATAGTATATTATATTATATATACTATATAGATATAGTATTACCAAAGATTACAAATATATATAGTTTCTCTGAATAATTTTTTGTTAATTTATATTAATCTAATGTTTACATTACAATTGATTTTTTCTTGTCGTTTGCAAAAAGACGATAAGTTCTCATCAAAGAATGAATGTAAAGAACAACGATGCTGATCCTTTATAAATGCATCGTGGGAGGCTGGTTGCCTTCATAATTTTTGTTGAGTGATTTGTTACGCCGAACCGGAACGAAAAAACTAAAAGCCGCAAAGTAAACGATCCGAAACGGTTTAACTGTGCTCCATTAATTCGTTGTCAATCGATGCTCTTCGATGGGAATCGAACTAGGTCTTTCCGATCCGAGGTGAATCCGAAAGAGCGTGATGATGAATTGGTGCTATTGAACACCTCGGGCAAATCGATATAAACTCATAATTACACGGCCTGTTAGAGTAAATGCCTTTATTTATGAAAGCTAATATTTCGAAAAATATAGAATATAAGAAGCTAAAGAAGAGATAAAAGAAAAAATGTGCAAACAGAATAATGTAGTGAAAATTACATAATAAGTTTTCTTAGAATATATAGAATAACTTCCATAATAATAATAATAATAATAATAATAATAATAATAATAATAATAATATGACAAAAATTAATATTTAAAATATTATGTTTTATGCTTTAAAATAATTATTATAATTAATAACAAACCACCACCAAATATGTGTTATGACAATGTATAATATAATTTAAAACAAATTCTAAAATAAGAAAAGAAATTTACAATTCTTAAATGCAATTGTTTTATACATTTTACTATGCTTATGAAAAATCATAATATCAATACTTTTTTAATTTTATTATTAGCTCCAAGAAAAAATTCACTAATTAAGCGTAAGTGTTATTACATGTATGAAACATTAGATTTTTATATAATTTTTATATATTTTTAAAATATATTTTTATGTATGTTTTATATATTTGTGGAATGTTTTAAAATATTTATACAACTGTGTTTACAAGATGCATTGTAAACTAATTGTCTTTATTAATATAATTGATAAACACACACACATATAATTGTCAATCTTCGCAGTAATAAATATATCATAATGTCATTATATTCTAACTTTACAAATATTGCAAAAAGACATATATTGTTTATGTAATACATATATGTACAATTGTTAAAAAAAAATTTGTTGCTTTTTTTTTAGAATTGTTGTAAGAACGAATTATTCAAAGATACCGTTTGCTTTGACGAACTCATATATTCTCTCGGTGATACGCAATAAATCGGAACACGAAAGTTGATTGTCCTTGGGCGGAGCGATGTCAGTCTTAATAAGTTAATTTTCTGATAGTCCTATCTATATGTCAGTTTGGTAATAATATAAAGACACTCCATTCGTCCAAACCCCTCGGAATAACGAAGATTATTGCCGGAGGCAAACCCAGATTCACATCCTAAATAAAATTAGAAATCGAAACCCGTGACTTGCTCCGACTTTAGCATTACGTCGATCATTCTGGACCGTTTTTCAATTGCCTACGTCTGTCATAAGTGAGTCGGTTATATCGGATTACACGAGATTCGATAGAGGAACGCGGTGCCCTTTCGAGCATTACGTGAACGATGAAATTTGTGGTTGCTGGTAGCGCAAGTGCATTATGTAATTGTTAAAATGGAAATGATGTGAAGCTTTCTAATTATAACATAGAATTTAAATTAACGCGTTTTAATATTTGTCGGAGTCGGGCAAGAGTAAGATTAAAGTGTTCTAGTATCATTTTAATTTATTGTTCGTGAAACAATATATTTTACAATTAATATTTTTAATTAATTTAATTTATACGTGAAATTAGTAACAGCTAATAATCCGCGTGATATTGATTAAATTAAATTTAAAAGTAATTATTACGATGTTCCATATCAATTGTAAGAAATCTCTATAACATAATCAATTCACACAATAGCTGTAGTATGTAAATGCTTGCAACGGACTTTATTCGAAGTGAACGTGCATCCGCTGACTAAGAGTACTCGTCCTGCGTAAGGATCAGTGAAAGTCGTCGATCGAAAGTCAGGGAATTCATAATTCATGAAACTTGGATACCCGTAGAACACCCGTAGAATTGCTCTTTTTCCTTATTGTATCAAAGGTTAATTTCATGCCGCGTAAACTTATTCGCCGCGCGACAAAATTGCGTGCAAATTACGCGATTAGTAATCGTCCGTTGCACGCTGTCGAGAAATCTATCTTTCATGCACGATAACACGCGTACAGATTGAATATATTCCGTAAATTATTAGTGCACTCAAAAACTGTTGAAATCATGATGAAAGTCTACCGAGCTAAGAATCTGCGGAACCGGAAAATTGAAAAATGAATGTTTATGAAAATATGGGAGCAAAAGTTTATAAAAAAGTACATAGAATTAAATATATATAAAAAATATATAAGAAGTTCAAAATTTCATGAATTATTTTTTTATCGACACAAAATTTTTTATCAATTTAAATTTTTCTTTAATGAAAATCGAGCCAAGTCATCATTACAACAATTTTTTGATTTCTAGCAAATATCTTCGTGATTAAGGAATAGAATTTTATTAAAATAAATTTAATCTTCTAAAAGAAAATGACAGTGATTTTGGCTTCCTGAATTTTAATATTTATTTTAATTTTTGGAGAAGTCTTTTCTTTATTCACTTATAATTCACTAAAATTATTGGTGTTTTGATGTTTCTGTTAAGAAAAAAATCGTCTCTAAAGTGACCGAAGATTTGTCGTTAAAAATAACGAGAGAAGTAGGATACTTCTATACCTAAATAAATATATATCTGTGTAGAGAAATAAAATATGATATATTATTATGTATTACCGTCGTTTTATTTTACAGACAAAATAACGCATTTAAGTATTAATGATGCGTTTTATTTGTGAAATAAACGATGATATCAAAGATTGATCACATTTATGACCGATTCATGAAGCTGTAATACCGAGTAGCAGTAAAATCAAAGAAATGTGAAATCCACACATACTTGTACTTATCCGCGAGACTTATAAAACTAAGAGTTATATTATAAAAATCTATAAATCCCAAAGGATATACGTAGTCTTTCGATCTATTAATTTTAAACTCGCGTGAATAGATTTGCAACTTTGCACTGGAAATTTACTCAAACTTTCACGCTGCGCGTTGCATCTTTTAATGCTACGGGAATAACGTTAGATTTGTTTGCATTACATGCGCTTTCTACATCGCGTTAAAACGGAGCGATTACGATAGGTGGTTTCGACAAGACACGGAAAAAAAGGACGAAACGTCTAATAGAAAGTGCTCGCGAACGGAGCATCCGACATTACGTTAGTGCGCTCGTGCGAATTGATGCGTCGACCGACCAGCTTCCCAGTTGCATCCCGCTAATCCTTATGTGAATGATACTTTACTTTCACCGGTTACCGTCGTAATCCTTTCTTTTTTTTTCTTCGCCTCTTACCACCGCGTGTGACGACACCGTGGTCGATTATCCATCTGCCGTACACCGTAATCGCGCGGTATCGCGTGCGAAACGAAACGGGGTTGCGACCCGACGTGATCCACGAGTGGCCATATCGTGCAGCCACTCGAAGAACATGAGCAAGAAATTCGCACGTGCAAACAACCGGATAAACGGACCGTGTTGTGCAATATGATACTGAGGGACAATTTAGACGCGTTAACATCAAACATACTTGATCATCAAACTGTAATAACGTTAATAAAACAAGAAGTAGATAGATACGTCAATAATTTCGGATGTATTTATTTCTAATCGAGTAAAACGTTTACAATTTAAATAAAAAAAAAGTGAAGTATCTAGACACATTAAATTTAGAAATGATGTATTTATTTTAACTGACAGTAAACATGTTTTTTTTAATTATTTCTTTTTTTTAAATACAGCTTTGATCAAGAAGCTCATTAATTATTATTTAACGTTTTAGCTAAAAAATTGCTTTATGGCATTTACTGTGAATTGTTTTTGGTTTCGAAAACTTCTTAAACTTATTATATAATGCTGGTAACCAATGGAAAGCAATAGGAAACAACGTAAATAAAAAAATTCCAAATAAATAAGAAAAATACCTAATATTTTTAGTCAAGGCTGTATATATGAAATTTTAAATTCTCTTAACTGAATATTTATTACTCATTAATTAATTATATTAAACATAATAATAATATAATAATTAAAATGTAATCTTCTTCTTTGAGGTAAAAAAGAAAGACATAATCATTTTAAGTATAAAAAACTTGATACGTATAACAGAAAAGACATCTACTTACAAATGAAAAATTTTCAAATTTTCTATGTGATATATCTAGGTATACGATATATTGAAATTATTGTAACTATTATGATACTAAAAGATATTTATTATAATATGTGTACAGTACAACTCGAGTGTACTATTACCTAACGAAATCATTTCGCGTTCTCATTATTCATTTCAGAGTGTACTTGCTCAATAGCTAAAAGGTAAAATATCGTTTTTAATAAAATATCATTTTCCTGTATCTAAATATAGAAAATGTCTATGATCCTGAAGCACTTGTCCCAGATCTAACGAAAATTCAACGCAAACTTATCTTAGTTGTGATCTTGCGCAATCACTATGAATCTAACACGCGTACCTTATGATAAAACACAGAGAAGAAGCGAAAGAACGGAATATTTTCTTGCTAATATATAATCAACTGCAAAAGATAGCAAGTGAATGGAAGATGCAACATAGTTTTACAGTACGAATCCCCGTTTTTGAATCAAGCGTGTCGAATGTTGCGGTGTTGTGATTTGGACTCACAATTGCTCTTTTATATCTAAAAAAATGTCTAAGAAACATATCAAAGATTTCTGTTCATATTTTCATGTGTACAACATAAAAATAAAAATTTACAAAATCGTCAGGTTATCGAAACAATTTGAGTTTAACGAAAACAGCCGAGAAGTCATTAAAAAAAACATCATCATCAATAATATTTATAAACCTTATAAATTAGAGTGTCTATGTGTTACATATGTCTATGTGACATATATAAATTAATTTTTGCTATTCCATATATATTTTTTACTTTACCATGCGCATTCAAAATTGCAATGTTACATGTATTTAAAGTTTATACATTTTCATTGCTGTTCTTTAGTTCCACAAATCCCACGCGTGGATTTCGCATTAACTCTCTTCGCATTAACTGCTCTTTAACTGCTCTTCTTGGCGTTAAAATTCTCTGACTCAACCATAAATCTTTCGTATTATCATCAATATTTTATTTTACAAATTTTATGTATATTTTATACCTTTTCATCTCTACATTTTTATATAAAACACACACACACTCACCCCCCCCCCCACACACACACACACACACACAATTTATATTCAATAAAATTGTGCGTGTTTAGAAATCAAAGTTTAGTGATTTGATCGCTTTTACCACACCTCGTGTAAAATGACTGACGATAGTGATTGACGAGACAAGAAGCAGATAAAGAAGCAATGAACACAAGAGCCGACGTGCAATTGGGATCTAATGACTTCGCCTTCAATGATTACACCCTGTCATTGAATAATATCGTAATGATTTAACTCGCTCACTCCCTAACCGTTCGTTTCGCCCGCCGCTTAATGACTGTTATCGCAGGAAATAAGAGCAGCTCGCGAGTATTTCGCGAGAATTTGCACAAAGAACACTTTTGACAGCTGAATAGTTGCGAATTACAGATATATCACACGATTACGTAATTCGACCGAGTAATTACTTTAACGAGAAAGAAAGGATTGTTTCCATTTGCGGATATTTGCAAGCAATATCTCAACAACGAACGAATCGTTGTTACGGTCTCGACCTTTGGTCAATCTCGCAAATGTTTCGAAATAAACTGTAATATTAAACTGTAATGGAATGTCTAAAAATAATTACTGCATTCGTTCGTTAATCAGATTTAATTAATTAGTGAATAAACTTTTTGCGTTAACGAAGCGTCTTTAGCGCTAATAATTCGCGGAATTAAAAATCCTGAAATCCAAGGATGTAAATAAAAATCAATCACATCAAAATTCCATGAATCGAGAGGTACAGGGAGTACATCATTTCTATCATAATATCGGGGCGCGATATTACACTCCAGCATCATGCATCTCCGCGATTACAAAGTTGCAATCCACGAGAACGATCTTCTCTTTTCGCAATCCGGCAATTAATAGGAATGATTTATCCCCGCGCTGTTAGAACACGGAATACCCAAGATTACGTTCGCGAACGCGTTACTAATTACCGACAATTACCGCAGGTGCAACGGCGCACCCTCTTCTCTTTCTCTCTTTCCCAATCGATTTGAACGTTTCAGGAGGAGTTTTGGATGCTTTCCCGAAACCGCGCGGAACACGCGGCAGAAAAGGCAGAAATTTGCCGGTAATTAGCGTAGTTGAGGTTACGCGCGGAATAATTTCATATTAATTGCCGTCCAGGCTATCGCGATAGTCGTTTGTGCGCGATTATGGAAGACGAGCTAAAAGGAGAACGCGTAACCGACCGGCGCGGCGTGCAAAGCTAGCAATCTATGGATTAACGTAGCAGCAAAACTAGTTTCTAATAGTACAAGCGGGCTGTCTAAGAATCCTTTTTCATTTCTTCATATACACGCTGACTTGTTTCTACTACTGCTTATTAACATTTCTCGATGCTAATTTTTTACGGACGTCGCATGACATACAAAAACGAGAGTGGAGAATCCCGTTAAAAGAAGTTAAGTTATTACTGCAAATTATAATGGATATTCCGATACTTTATTTATTTTTAGGATATTCGATACCATTTACTTGAATATTTCAATATTGAAAGTAGAGACATGCAAATATTGTAAACTAGATGTCGCGAAAATTCAAATGTTCAGCTGAATGTCAAGACAAAGGTGACACAGAGATTTCTAATCATTCTATAATCATTCGAAGTAGAGTATAATTATAATGAAACGTTTCATAAAATTCTCTTAAAATAACAAAAATTGTAATATATATCAAATTATGTTAAAACTGAAATGTATTTAATGTCCATCTATATTATATTAATACATCTATTTTTATATTAATTTATATTAATACTAATTTTTATTTTTAATGAAATTTAAAAATAACATTTAAAACAATAAATTAGATATTCCGGTAGTGGATATTCGTAGATATTCCGGTAATATTACAAAATATCTACGAGCTAATTTAGTTAAATTCAATTTAATCAAGCGATGCGGTAATGTCGCCAAATAGAAAGAGTATATTTTTTCTTTTTTAAAAAAGATTTTTTTTTAAGGTTATATTATATTATATCTTATTTACGACTTTGATATCAAATTGTTTATGTTGTACGCGCGAACTAGAGCATACCTTCCTAAAAATATATTCATAAGTAGATCAATCGTGTTTTGAGATAACATTCTGCAATTACGACCTCGAAATGTCTACAATTTATCTTGCATCGGGCAATCTCTAATTTACTTCGCTATTGATCGCCAGTAAGAAAAGACATGATCCGCCGAGATAAGAAATAAAGTAGGCGGAGTGAAATGCGGGAGAAACGAAAAGCGTAAAAAGGACGTTAATACAACTAATCGTCCTCGTCGGGCTTTTTTGCGGTTGACGATTACGAGGCTTGATCTCGGGTAAACGGCGCTAGATTGACATGTGACCTCTTTCCCCAAACTTCGATCGATCAATCAGAACGAAATCTATCCGCGCGCAATCGAGATTCTGATCAAGAGCGAAAGTTGAGAAGCGTTTCTGAAAGTAGATCGTCCAGGAATGTACAAAAAAAAGAGAATAAGATGACGACCTTAAAGTTTGTCGATTTTCCTTAATTTCTGTGATGACGTAAAAATAATGATCTATTTTTTTCAGATTCATTAAATTTTTGCTCATCTGCAAAAATTAAAAACTGTTAAATAAATTAGAATTTTTTAAAATTTAGATTTTTTAAGGACATGTCAGTTTCATTATCTTGTTCTCCCGTCATATGCGAATAAGATAATTTTTAATAGTAAGTAAGACGAAAAGTCAAATTAAATTAAAAAACGGTCTTTTTTTATGAATATAAGAAAATTTATTTTGTTGTAATAACCTTTTTATATCATTGATATTACAATATTTTAATGTAATAAAAAAATATATAAATAGAAAAAAATATTTATACAATTTGAAAAAATAGATTATTAAAACATTAAAATGAAAACAACTACTTATTAGTGTAAAATCGAAAATTAATCAAAAATTAAAAATAAAATAAAAATAATCATTAATTATTTTCCTAATTTTCATCTTACTCCACAGTCATCGTGTTTTCTTATTCATTTAATAAAAATGTTGCAATACGAAAAATGAACAATTTTATTGTATACGTTCTTAGCAAATTCTATACTGTGATTTTATAAAGAGAGTGAAAGTATTTAATGTAATTATGTCATTCTTTATAAGCAAACACTAAAAAATTACGTACGTGAGACATTTAAAACACTTTCTTATTATATTATCCACTTTGTAGACAGATTGAAATCAAACTATAAGAGATTATTTATTATTATCTAAAGCCTTTAATAAAAGTATTAGCATCAACTCGTCATTTGATATTAGAAAAGTTAGCAAAATCGTCATCTTATCCCTTCATCATCTTACCTCCCTTTCCCTTATTTCATTGTCGAGGATTGAGGATCGGTCTTATCATCTCCTTAGCTTGATTATTACCGATTATTCCATTGGAATTAACCAATCGCATTGTTGATTAGAATGGACCAATCACAGTTAACACTTAGCTTAATTAGCCGATGAGACTGGTTTTGAATAACTCATCGCGTGTCGATTAATCAGACAAAACAAAAGATCAGCTTGATTAACATAAGCGTCGTACAGATATCGTCGAGATGAATTTTGATGACGGATGGAGAGAGGAGGGGGAGTGTTTGCAAACACGCGAACAAAGTCAAAATATAATAACAAATAAGGAAATAAGAGACGAATTATCTTTCCCATCATCAGGCAAATTTTTTCGCTTTTATAGCACGCTTTCATGAGCGATGATTCGCAAAATTTTCAGATCAGTAAGATGATGGAATGGATTGTGCTGCAATTGGACGTTGAAGGACGTAAGTGGAGAAGTAAACCAATACCTCGATTAATCGACGCTTCGCTTGATTCTGTCATGCTCCTTTTAATCTAGATACGACAGGGAAGTAGGAGGAAGAACGATGTGAAAGGTTTCGCTACAATACGACATTCGATCGCGATAATGGCGATAATCGCGAGATTCCCATTATCGCGATCTCAGAACGAAATTAATCTATGAATCTGCAATGGAATAGAATCGGAATTTAAGAGATCGGAATATAAAATATCAGAATATAAAATATAAATTCAGAATTTCTTCATATCAATTAATAAAAATCTCGAAAAGAATGGTTTTGCTGAACGATTTTTGCTGAAGTTAAAAATTTAGCTAAATATAATCTGAAAATAATTTTGTTAGATTATCAAGATAATTATGTAGGATGCTTAAGCTGATCACTAGAATGTTCAAACTTTTTGCAGCATTGCTCATTACATTTGAGCGTTCTACATAATTATTTTGATAGTCCAACAAAATTATTTTCAAATCTGTATTTACAGATATGTATTTAGCTTCAGCAAAAATCGTTCATTGTTCTTTCTATGTATCTTAAAATATTATCTGATTTTGAAGCATCCTGTACACGTAACAATTATCATATCCTGTTATAACGATATTACGATAAGATTGCACAACTAGCTTCTAACATCGGACCATTTAATCCAGAGAATCTTCGTCTCTCCTCAACATCGAGGAATGTTATCGTCGATATTGAAGATTGCGTGCTGCACCGGTGAACGTCTTCACAGGTGCTCGCTTCTGCAATTTCACGTTCACTCGCGAACTCTTCCTCATCCTTGTACTCTTCTTCTTTTTCTTCTATCTCCACGCAGATAGTACAAAGATCCCCCGCGTATCACCGTTCTGAAACAGCAAGTAACAGTTAAGTAAGAAACTGGCCGGCGGCTGTACGTGCCATGGTAGATCCTCGCAACGGATCGTGAATCACGTTCTCCAATGGAAACTGTTGTTGTGCATTTGACCCGTTAGCACGTTCGCGCTATGATCAGATCAAAAATCATTTCCCTCTTACGCAGCGATTACGTGACACCTGATCCCATAACTGGCTTCACCTATCTTTACCTCCCCGGCATTATGGGATATCTAAAATCATACTCGAGGATAGAAACATCTCTCACGTGGAAGAAATAGTCTCAAGTTCGAAAAACCTAAGATCTTTCGATCCTAATATCCTTATTATAAGCATGATATATGTCAGGATTCTCATAAAAATAAGAATGTGTACACGGACCTTTACGTTTTACAGAAAATCTAGCTTAAATATAATTAAGAATCTACAGTTAAAATTATCTCTATAAATCCCGTCTCTATAAATCTAATACATACAAAAGAATATTTTAGAAAAAAAAATAAAATGAAACCTTTTGTTTAACTCTTTGCGGTTCTATCCATCGAATTAGACTCGATATAATGCGTCACAGTAGTTTATTACATAATTCAAATCTACGCTCGAGTATAATTGGCAAATTATATTTTTGAGATTTCCATAAACTTTTTCAAGTATATAAACCAAGTAAGTAAACTTTTCCAAGTAATAAAAATTCTCTTCGATTTATATTAAATAGAACAATCGATTAATGATGAAGTTGAGAACAAAATATTCAATCTTTGTTCATTTGCGAGAAATAATTTGGATCGCAAAGTATGTACTTCAAGAAATATCAAATTACAAAATCTAGACTTTACCCAATTTAAAGACATTCACTGTATCATTTAAGAAATTTTATATAAGAGTTCTTGTTCCTGCGGAGTCTAGATATACGAGACTGATATATTAATGTCTCGCAGAGCGACGAATTCTCTAGTTACATAAACCAGCCTGCCTTTGAGTTTATTATGATAAACGATCAACGCTACTGTGTCGCAACTCGGAATACAAAGTACAGAATTTAAAGCGCTTACGCGTCGGATTAGATCTCCAAAGATGAAGCTGCGAGGACTATTGGATATCGCAGCTCAAATAATATACACTGTTGCAATTCGTGACATTTTACTATCGGGGCGAGAACTTCTTAGCGGTGATCGACGTTGGGTGATGGTGTCATTCGGTACTCAACTGGATTTAATTTATTCCGATCATTCTTAAGCAGATAAAGTGAAACGGGAAGCCTGCGATGCTTACTATCGCGATGAAATAACGCATTTCTTTGCCAATCCAAAGAATCTTGCCGCGATATGCGAACGTGAAATTCATCTGACCTTAAGTAATTAATCCACTTATCAATCGCTCGCTTTCTACTTTCTATCGAATAAAAATATTCGAACAAGAGAGTCAAAGATTTTTAATAACATTATGCCATTATTTTTTGTATGTAGTTATTTAAAATTCATCTATGTTTCTTTTGCAATTAATTTATAAGGTAAAAAAAATAATGAGTATTAACTCTCTCTCTCTCTTTCTCTCTCTCTCTCTCTCTCTCTCTCTCTCTCTCTCTCTCTCTCTTCGCGTGCACTTTGAAAAATGTTTGTATACCGTTAGGTTAATTTTGTTTCGTTAAGATTGTAATAGCGTTTGTGTTTAAATCACTGTCGATTTGTCGCTGCTCAAGAAAGAAAATAATCTCGATTGCGTATTTGCATATTATTGCGTATTCGCAAATTATTCGTTTATCAACGCACCAGATGTTCTGTCCAAACCGCACAAAGATAAAAGCTGCGAAGGAGAAAAAAATATAAGAAAAAAAAAATGAGAAGGACGAAAACGAGAGCGGTCGAAGTTTCTCCGACCCAGATTTTCGTTTTGCCATAATCACGACATTAAATGGTAGAAGTAAATAAAAAAATCCTGGACGCGACCGACGCATCTGCCAACGACGCGTGAGCGCAGCTGCACCTGTGCGACGCCCGATACGTTTTCCCATTAATTAAGCAGATACGAGCAATTTGCCAAATCACGTAACCCGTCGTCGTCCTCCCAATGAGCCCTCCAATCTCTGAAGTTCAGCTGGCGCCACATCGTGCACCGACGGACTTTCGATTTTCTTTCGGACCTCTCACACACGCGCCGTCTGTGCAAAATGAAACGTATACTTAATATAAATCTGTTCTTAATCTGTGCTCTCTCACGGCCTGAATTCTAATTGCTCGGAGTCACCTGCGAATGTTTGATTGCAATAATAAGCAGGAATAAGATACATGAGTTGTCTTGTTAAAAAAAAAAAAATCTTGCTAATAATGTTTTCACATTCTCCTCATTTGCTTTTAGTGCCTTTTATAATATATAATTATACGCAGAAAGTGATTTATTTAATTGATGAATATTATAAATACGAAAAATTAGTCTAGTGTAGTTTATATAGTTTATATAGTTTAATATAGGGTATAGGGAAACAATACACGGATACGTAGATTTTTCTAACTATTACACAAAAAGAACGGTTTTGCTGCAAGATCTAAAATTTTAGCTGGAGATCAGATAATTTTGTTAAATTATCAAAATAATTATGTAGAACACTAGAATATCAAAATTTTCTGCAGAATTGCTCATTATTTTTAAGGTTCCAACAAAATTATTTTCAGATCTGTATCCAACAAAATTTTAAATCTTTCAGCAAAATCGTTCTTCCCGTGTATTCATAATTAAGAATATTTTAGATTTCAATTAACAATCCTTGAAAATTTTAATTATGTTTATAACAATGTAAAAAACATTCTTATAAAACTTTTAGATTTCTTTCCTCCATAAGATATTGAAAGGATTAAATAATAACAAGCTTTGTCTTATGCGATGACATAAACGTCCGCCGTTCAGAAAATTAATTCGAATGTTTAAAATGGGAAATTTATCTGCGTCGCACAAACGCGCGCGGGCCCAATCGAAAAACTCGATTTTGCATATCTCGAAGTTGTTACAAAGCGCAATCGCACGGCGGCCGCCAGAAAGTCGTTGGGATTATGCGGGCCGTGGGCCAGATTATTCCGACCATGGAACATGATATCCTTTATGCAAATTTCGGATGCGTGAATGCGTGCGCGAGATCCGTATGGCAGAGACCGACATTGTGCAACCCGATTAAAGCCGATAAAAAAAGTCAATTAAGTAACGCGAACGACTAAAGTCGAGCGCGAACGCAATTACGCTGAGAAATCTCTTCGCGATCCCGACTTCGTGATAAATTAAAAAAACGCCGGCTGTGTATATTGTCTGCGAATGTGATTGTAAATAGTATCTGGGTCGTGGCGGTAATATTTTCGTGCTGTATAAATAAAAAAATTCTCAACGAAAATAATTGGATCTTGCAATCTTATCGAATTGATTTATCGTAAGAAATAAAAGTACTTTATGCATAGAATTAAAACTGTTCCGATTACCTGTTATATTTGTACATTATTTCGTGTCTACTATATACTTTGTTAAGAAGCTGTAAACTAGAAAAGTGTCATCTATTTATTTATTATTATTCCGTATTATTATATTAAAAAAGTAATTGCATAATTGTTGAATTATTGTATCCTGTCAAATCGAATTATTGTGGAAAGTGAGACTTATCTCAATTAAGTAAGTACATAAATGTTACAAAAAAATATTCTATCTTGCGATAAGAATTGGAGCAAAGAATAAAGGGAAAAAATGGCAAAGTAAGGACTAATTTGAAAAAAATAATTATCTTAACTATAAAAAAAGAGATAATTATAGAGATTAAAATTAACTATAAAGAACATTGACTGTCACGACAATTAAGCTTGAAATTGAACATCTCTTTCCCGCAATATAACCGGATTCGAGTCGCGCAATTCGGGTGACCGTCTAAAAATATCGAACTCGACGATCGTCCCTGGCTTTGCACGGGTGCGGCTAAACGACTTAATAAAAATATACGCAATATCATACGCACGTAATATGGATATAACGACGATTAGCATCGATTCAAAGCGAAAAAAATTCATTAATATGAACACGACTGTCCTTCGCGATTGTATCGGTTTCACGTTTATCTCTCCGTTTCCGTTCATTTTTCGATACAGGACCACTTTTGGTTTCATTTCTTATGAGATCTCGCGGACTTTCTCGCGACAAAACAGCTACGATTATATAACCGACGAAAAATTATATATCAAGATTTATGTGATCAAAACGTGTTGTTTAAACGATCGAGGATTGACGATTTGCAATGTTAATCGGATTAATGCGAACAATTTAATCGATTAACTTCCTCGATCAAAGAAACTTTTACTTCCTTAAATCGTGATTTACTTGCTCCATAATTACACAGATATTGACTTCTTGACTGATTTTAGATACATGTATTGATGACTTATTTTTTAATAATAAAAATTTATTTTTCATAATATTGTGTAAGGTTTTCATAATATTGATTTCATTGTTTTTAATTAGGATTATCCTTAATAAACTATCTCTCATGTGTCATAAAAGCATATAACAACTGTTCACATAATCTGATTAATAAACGCTAAATATTATCAGCAAAAAATGTTGTCGCGCGATTGCTCCGATTTGTCCCGCATTATGAAACGAGTGTTGGATTTACATCATCGCGTTGTGCTCGCAAGTCGAGCTGATACAAGGTAATACGTTGAACGAAAAAAAATCGACATTACCCTTAATAAAAGGACATTAAGTCGCGGGATAAGCGGGTTTCGTTTGTGCACGCTCATGCGTGAAGGCATTAAGCCACGGGATTAATAATCGGCATTCACGGTCATCGTATGCAACTTGAACCCGACCGAACTTGCTTTTATTACGGCGACTAATGCGTTTAACATGTATTTCTATAATTAGTATGATAACATCGGCGCGCCGGTATCACCGGTTGTAACTTGAAAGAAGGAAAAAAGATCAATGGGATGCGCAATCTGCGAAGCGAATTTTTTTCCAATTTTATCGCACAAGTTAACTATTCGAGTAAATTGTTCTCAATAATTTCATTTTCTACTTTATGGATAAATTAATAAACGTTGAACTTTTCAATAACATAACATTCAATAACATAACTTTTCAATAACATTTAATAACATTGAAATTTTCTGTTTTAGATATGAAAACCACTATCACTTTCGTCAGCGAGATGAATTTTTTCCGCAATGCATTACACACATACACACACACACGCGCACATTTGAATTTTTGTTATTTTAATTTTGTTTTATGTTCATAGAGTGAAAAATAAAATTGATTATTGAAAAAACTTGTTCGAATAACTTGTGCGATAAAATTGAAAATAAGTTCAGATTCACTTCTTATTAATCTTTCTTCTTTCTTTTGAATTACGATGATACCGGCATACTGATGTTATCATGCTGATTATAGAAATACATGTATAAAATTTATTTATTATATAAGGGAATGTCGTGCACGTTGGGACACCGTGCACGTTGGGACAGCTGAATATCTCGACTGTGTATTGTAAAATGGCTGTAACTTTTTACTCGAACACGATATCAAATAATTTTCTACGGCAAAGTTGTAGCCAATGACCATACCTTTTTATTGGTATTTTTTATTTAACGTCATTCGCATCCGTTTTAATACCACACACCAAAAACAAAACCCGTCCCAACCTGCCGACATTCCCTTATATTTATAATTATATATATATATATATATATATATATATATATATATATTTACTTTCTTCAACTCATAAAGACACATTAATTTTTGTTAACTTAAGAATTATCAGTGTTTTGATATGCATTTTCGTAATATATATAATGATATAACGATAAAAACAATTGTTTTTACAACTTTTATGCTTAGAGAAACCGAAAAGTTTGATAAACATTTATAATTATTTTTTTAATTTCAAACATCATCTCTGTTTTCAAGCGCCTGAAATGCATTGTTCTTTAAGTCTGAGATGCTTATGAGAAAATACTTACTGAAACATTGATAATTTTTAAATTAAAAATTAATGTACCATTACGAGTTAAAAAAAATTAAAAAAATATATATATATATAATTGTAAATATATACAGGGTGCGTCATCAAAATCCGGACAAATTTCAATTAAAATTTCCCTCCATATCGTGCCTCCACCAAACGTCACTGTTGGCAATTGAGTAAGCCTGATGCTTCTAGTAAACAGTCATAAACTCAAAATGACCGCGGTGTCGATACCAGGCAGAGAATATAATCGAAGAGTCGCAATTATCGAAGGCCTTCGCGCTGGACGATCTCCAATAATTCGGAAATAATTCGGTTTTTTGGATATCCGAGATCAACCGTTTATGATGTTGTGGCAAAATATAGTGCTTCAGAATAATCAAACGAAAATTCCAATATGCCAGCGAGGAAAAGTCACTCGAAAGAACGCACGGCGAGGACTCCTGCAGTGGTCGAAAGGACCCAAGCGCTGATTTCGGAAGATCCAGGACAATCGTTGCGAAAATTAGCATCAATTGTGGGTGTAAGCGAACCAACGCGTCGAATTGCGGAGGAAGATCTTCGATACAAATCATACATATTAAAGATACAACAAATCTTCTCCGAGGCTGCCAGGACCAAGCGAGTTGCTCGCTGCAAGCTTTGGTCCAAGGAATTCTGGCCTTCTAATAGCCCAGATTTAAATCCCTTGGACTACTACGTGTGGAGCGTTGTTGAAAGGGTCACCAACAAATCCAGGCAACGTGATTAAGGATCGCTATTGAAGCAGCATTCGCCGATATAGACAGCGCTACACTACAACGTGCATACGAACGCTTCAGATCGAGAATAGAGGCCGTGATTGAAGCTGACGGGGACTATATTGAATAATTATACTCTGTAGGGACCCATTACGTGATATGTAAAAGAATTTTTTGTAATATTCAATTTTTTCGCTAATAAAATTTCATTCAAAGAAATTGTTCGATTTGTCCGGATTTTGGTGACGCACCCTGTATATAAATAGCAAAATTTTATTCTCGTTGCCTACTTATTAAATGAGCGTCGAGCGTTTCTCAATAAAATTTTAATTCCAAGCTTAATTAGATATCTTATTTAATAATTAACCAAATATTCCCACTTGTAAAAAGTATGTGTGTAAAGTCGAATCGAATTTCGTTGTTGCTTCTTTCCCGTGATTTGTTCTTTCATTGTATGCTTAGATCGTATCGTGAGAAACTGGTCGCAAAGATCTTATTGTGATAGTTGTAATAGTTGAAATACCGAAGAGATTAGTAGCATAATATTGTGTAACTTTATTTGTTATTTTTCATTTCAAAGAACAAAATTAATATCATGCTCGTCTTGGTCTCGAATTTGTCTCGATGAATATAACACATATCATAAGCAATTGTAATCTTATTCATAATATAAAAAGTTTTATAAAAAGTTTCAATCTTATCAATATCAAAGAAGGAAAATCGTAACATGTTCTTTACAATGCTGACGCATATAAACGAATTGATTTATTCCCATCTGTGATATTGTTTTCTCATCTTTCCAAGACAAATTTGTACTAAATTTTTATATTAAAGAAAATATATATACATATATATAAAATAGAATTAATCGTGAAAAGAGAGAACAATAAAGTGCTTTTTTAACAATATGGAGAAAGTGGGCTATTTCACTCTCACGATAAAAAATTGCAAATAGAAAATATTTCAACATTTTCGAAATATAATATTCTTATTATATGTGTTTATATCCATGTAGAATATTGTAGAAACATACATATATATTACATATACGACACATATGTTCCACATTTTTAGGATTTAAAATAATGCAAATCTAGCTTTTTACTAAAAGAAAATGAAAAAATATAATGAAAAATGCATGACACAAATAATGTTAGATTCTTTCAACCGAATTATACTTTCCTAGTAGCTAAGAGTTTTTCTTCCCTATTTTTTCCAATCCTGAATAGTATTAATAATATAAATAATTATTGCTATAATATATTATTTTGTTATGCTTGTTTTTTTTTACAGAAAATGTAAGCAGACGCATGTAAAGATACAAATCTATTGAATCTGTCGTTATATGCATTGCGTTATTTGCGATACCATTTGCATCGATAAATAAATATCGCTCATCATCGAGTATTTCATCGAAAAAATGCGTCGTTTCAGAGCCGCCTTCATTAGTTCGTTATTCGGCCTCGACACCGCCACGCATTTGTCAGGTTCGTCAGGTTCTTCGCAATAACCTTCGCGAGAACTTGCCGAATCTAAAAAGAAATCGCGAATCGTCGCTGAATAGATAGGTTCGAAGGCGTCTCCAAGATCGTCCGTATGAATGCAACATTGAAAACATGGACACCAGCAGTACCGCGCAAGATACCGGACAACATCGTGTCTTCAAGTTATACGACGACAAGAGCATTCGTGCCGTCCTACGAAAAGTATGAATATTTATCGTACCTAATGGGGATCAGAGGAGAAAATTGGCTCGCAATTCAAAATTGCATTTTATTTAAAAATTAAACGGTATACTTTTATGTCATGTACATACTTTTATGTAATGTTGAAGAATTAATTAAATTTTTTGAATTTTCTACGTTATAATTTTCTTTATAATTCTCAAGTTCTAGAAAAATATAATTTATTATTATATTTATATTTTATTTATTAATTTTTATGTATTTTTAATTTTATTATTATGTATATTAAAATATAATACTACATATTAACATAATATTATTATAAATAATATTTTTATTTGAAATTCGCCTGCATATACAGAGAGAGAGAGCCTCGTATAAAGCAACTACTTTCGAACGAGTATCAACGAATTTGGTGGCAGGAGAAACTAGCTTGGGATAAGACTGTAACTGCCAAAAAAATCATGAGCAAAAAAATACTACCCCGTAAGGTAAACAATTACTATAAAATCATCAATAGTAGGATTATTAAATTTAAAAATTTGTAGCTGATTAAGAGAAAAGTACCGACATGTGTGACCGTTAAATATCCAACAAAAGAAGAGCGAGAATTGAAAAAGAAAAAGAGAGAAGAATTTAAGAAAAAGTCTAACGAAAATCTTAAAACCGAAGAGACGACATTTACAAAATATAGTGATACGAAATCAAAAAAACGCGAAGAAATAAAGTTAGGAAAACAGAAAAAGACGAAATCAAAGAAAGAGGAAGAAATAAAATCGGAGGATCACGAAGAAACAAAATCAGAGAAGCAGGAGGAAACAAAATCAGAGAATCACGAAGAAACAAAATCAGAAAAATCCGAGGAAGCAAATCAAACAGAACGCGAAGAAATCAAATCAGAACAAATCGAGGAAGTGAAATCAGAAGCACGTGAAGAAACGAAATCTGAAAAATACGAGGAAACAAAATCAGAAGAACGTGAAGAAACGAAATCAGAAAAATATGCGGAAGCAGTATCGGAAGAACGTGAAGAAACGAAATCAGAAAAATATGCGGAATCAAAATCGGGAGTGCGCGAAGAAACGCGATTAGAGAACAACGAAGACGAACGCGAAAAAAGAAAAATACGAGGAAAACAACAAATTAGAAAACCACAAATAAACAATTAAATTACATTATCTTCCATTTGACACATAAAATTAAGAATAATATAAAGAATATTACAGAATAAAATTTCTTAAGAAAATAAATATATTTTTAAATAAAAAGTTAGAGATTTATTAATATAATTTGATATAAGCTCTATTTTGTATCTTTTTCGATTTTTCAAATCTCTTTCGCAATTTAATCAAATTTAAATCTGTAATTATTTTCTTTCATTTAGAAAAAATAAACTACAAAAAATCTTTTATATTAAAATTATTCTTATTATCAAATATCTATCAATATAAACTATCGATACAAACCTACTGTCGATACAAAACTCACTGTCGATACAAAACCTACTGTCGATACAAAACTCACTGTCGATACAAAACTCACTGTCGATACAAAACTCACTGTCGATACAAAAAAACTCACTGTATGACCGATCATCATTAATGCAGGTTGCTATGTCGTCGATAAACACAAAAACCCAAAATATTATTCGGAAACTACAACAGCGAGGAGGTGATTCCAGCGAAATTACGTATGTATCTACATGATAGTTGCTGTGCACGTGAATGAGAGAACACCGCAAAGGTATTTATAACCTCAAACGCATTTTCCTGAACGCATACACACGCTGGTTATTTAATATATTTTATTAATTTAATTTAATTAAAAAATTTTCTTATCTAATTCTGTATGTCCTAAGATCTGCATGATATTTCCAGAGTGAATTAACTGGGATCGATTAGAATGCGAAATACGTTCGCGGCTAAATTACTCGTGCACAGAATTCAACTAATTTCACCGATTCTTACGTCGTATCACAGTAAGCACTTTTACTCGAGACACGTGCTAAAGATGAATGAGGCATTTCTCCGCTACGAAAAAGGCAACAACATATTCGACATCTCGTTTCGTTATGTGGACGAGGCGACGAAGGTCGACCGTCAATTCAACTTTTCCAGACGGACCGCGGAAAGCGTGAACAATTTCCTAAAAAGGATTGATGTGAGTGTTTGTAAGATTGTGAACAAAAAGGTGAGAGAAATGAATTTTCTTCTTTTTTCCTCTTATTTTTTTTCTTTTTTCTCTTTTTCTTGTTATCTTGATAAACATCAGAGCATTACATCAATGTTAACCTCCAGACGGCCGGGATGGCACCTTTTGGAATCATCAATTTTGACTGAATAAAATTTAATCAAACTTGAGGTTAATATCTTTAAATCAATTAAGTATCAACATATTATATATCTAGACGGTGTATTAGTCTATTTTCACCCCAACAACCCCCAGGTGCCAAAACAACCTTTATTTTTTCAACTGCTTTTATTTCTTTTAGACACGAAATTCAATTTATTTGGTATGGGAGTGCAATTATATAGTTTCGATGTATTTCTCAACGAATCCAAATACGACGTTAACAATACATAAATAAACAATAAATAAAATAAATAAACAATAAATAAAAAAATATTCCCAAAAGATAAAGTGAACCTTTGACCCCTAGTACATGTGTACAGTAAGTTGCAAAAAGAGGAGAAGAATAAGGGGTTGTTTGGCCCCTAGAGGATAGTTTTACTAGTCTAGAGGCATTGGCCTAGCTCTTGACTAAAACCTAATTGCAATAAAAATCGAATGATAAAACTGAGAATCCATAAGCAGAGTACACTGTAAAGAAGGATTTGTTAAATATGGGTTGTTTGGCTCTTGCAAGGGTAGTTTCAGTATATTTTCAAATAAATATAAACCAAAACTATGTTGTGTAGTCCCTCAATGCTCTCACCCAAATGCCAAAATTCCTGATAAAAAAAAAAAAATTAATGAAATTCCATAGCTCCTCCAGCCGGCATGGTACCTTTTGGGATACCCTTTTGGTCAATCCATATATACGGTCCATTAAAAAACTTTTACAGGGAAATAATCCTCAAAGTATCATTTAAGCATTTTGACACATTCTTGAATGCCGGCTGCCTGAAGGTTAATAGTTTCTATGCAACAATAATGTAACTGTTATGTACAACATGTGTTACATTACATTTATATTGTTGAGTGGAAAATTATGATAATGTAATGTTATTGTTGTTATTTATCAGCATTAGATTTCTATCTATTGTTATGATAGAATATAGTATATAATGATGCAGAATATAGTAACATAAAATATAATATAAAATAAATATAAAATAAAATATAATATAAAATATAATATAAAATAAACATAAAATAAATAACATAATATAAAATAAAATATATACTACACAAGTAAAAGGACTTTTCTAAAAAAAAAAAATTTTTTTTTTATACAATTTGTGAAAAAATAATGAAATTAAAAAAATTTCTAAAGATTGAATTTCTTTATATATATATATATATATATATATATATATATATAAAGAAATCTGTTTATTTCTACAGATATGTAACTTCTATAGATATGTAACTTCAGTGGAATTACTCCGCTGTTATTGTTTAAAAGAAAATATGATATATAAAATAAAAAGTATCTATCTCTTGAAAAAAACAAAACATTTTTTCCTTAGATGGAAAGAAAAAGGAAGAAAAATGCTGCTTTGGAGGTACCCGATTTGACAAACGACAATGTAAAGGCTGGAAAAATCATGCTTCTCAAAAATGATGCCAAAGTGGATGGCGATATGTTGTGTGAAAGCCTTCTGCAGAATTCCGCGGAGCTAAAATTGGTCATTTTTGAGAAGACTTTCTTAGTGAAGCGAAATGCACCTTATATTATTAGAATTTCGTTACCATCGAGCATATTGGCAGGTTTTCCAACTTATCCATCTAAATTCGAGTCACTGTATACTGACAAGAAGCAATCGATGTTCGACTGGTACAAAAACGATCCTGTTAAACCAAATTTGTGGACGCACATAGGTAATGGGTATCTATACGTACCCAGTGTAACTGACATTGGCTGCCATTTAAAGATTAGCTGTGAACCGCGGAATGAATCGGATACTGGTTCTAGGATGGAAGTAGAATCGAAGAATGTCGTGGAGGCTGGTCCTGGACAATGTCCATTTGACATTCGACATCAATTTACGAAACATAAATTATCGGGCAGAAGGTATGATTCGTAAAAGATGATAAATTTGATGAATGAAGTATTAAAAAAAATCTTGTACATAACATAATGACATTATATTAAATATTTATATTTCACTTGCAAATTATATAGTAAAGAAGAAAAAAATAGTTTCAGGGTAGTATGTTATAATATACTGGCAGATACATATGCCGATTCTGATTTTTCTAAGGATGTATTGTACCCATACTGTCCACAATATGCGTTAGATATGGATTACAGAAAGCAATTGATACTTAAAGAAATAATAGGTGAGTGATAAATGTATATAAACTATTTTAATCCTTTTATTAAATACGTAAAATATATTTTAAATAATTTTCTTTATATATAACAAAATTAAAAGTAACAATTTATATAATATTAATTAGTTTATATTAATAATTATTTTATATCAAGTGTTAAATATTGTTAGTTCACAAAATGGACTCTTCGCAAAATCTTTAAAAGTTATTAAACAGTTATTAAAATGATATCGAACGAAACAATAGTTTATAATCATTTTCGTAATTTTAATATTTTAATAGGATGATTTTATTGTAGGTTTTAATGGTGACATAATTTGCTTGCAAGAAGTAGATAGAAGTATATACGAATATGATCTATTGCCTTCTCTTTACATGATGAATTACGATGGCGTGTTCATTACAAAGAATGAAATTAGCGAAGGACTTGCCACATTTTTCAATCAGGATAGATTTGAGAAATTAGGATTTGAATATAGTATAATGGCTCAAAACATTGATTTGCCTAAATTTGCTGCCATCTGGTCTAAAATCGACAATGACAAGACAAAAGAGAGATTTTTGGGTAGAAATACAACTATTCAGGTAATTGCAATGACACAATTGGGATCTTAAGTAAATATTATTACACTTACCAGATAAAAGTTAGCAATGATTTAGGTAACGACGTTACAATCGAAAGAGAATCGATCTGAAATCTTGCTCATCGGCAATACGCATTTATATTTCAAACCTGATGCGGATCACATACGTTTGTTGCAAGGATATTATGCTGTTACATATATACATGATGTCGCGAAAAGGATTCGAGAAGAGGTAGATATTTTCGCCAACAAAAACATTTACATTTACTTTTACACCTATACATTCAGAAAACTATTTGGAAAATATTATTTTGATACTTTCGCGAATCATACAAAAGGGTGTATTACTTATATATTATAACTTAATGATAATTGTCATGTGTATGTTGATAGAATCCCGAATGTAACGTGAGCGTGATACTTTGCGGGGATTTTAACAGTGTGCCAGAATGCGGCATTTATCAACTGATGACGGAGAATTATGTTCCGGAAACCTGTGAAGACTGGAAAAGTAGTGAGTGACTTTTTTCAGTATTGTTAGTTTATTATCAGTTTTCATTTCTGCACATCGCATTTCTTTCTAATTTCGTTGCCTGCTTTATTTTGTCACGCAATATGATGCAAAAATGACTACATCTCATGAAATGAGAAGAAAAATTGTGGTTTTTTTTTTTCAGATACCGAGGAAGCTATAAAAAACATATCCTTAACACAAGACCTTTGCATGTCTAGCGCTTGTGGCACGCCGGAATATACAAACTATACACCGGAATTCTCTGCCTGTCTGGACTACATATTTTACGAAAGAGATAAGTTCGAAGTGGAACAAGTGGTCCCGATGCCTAGTAAGGAAGAGCTTACCCTTAACACAGGTTTGCCATCCGTGGTATTTCCTAGTGATCATATATCTTTATGTACCGATTTAAAATTAAAAGGCTAATAAATAAAGTAGAAATAATAAAAAAGTAGAAATTACTAAATCTCTAATATCTTTAATATCATTAAACACATAGTGATTAAATCTGCCTACATTCATGTATGTAAGAATGTATACAAACAAAAAAATTTGTAATCACATAAAGATCTTTCTTGCCATTATTAAAACTTATTATTTTTGAGCGCTATTTCAAGATTTGAATAATTCTACAATATCTAAATTATTTATCTCGTCTTTCATTATTTAAAAATGAATTTATGTTTTTTGTACTTGCTAGATTAATTTATATTGCGTATTGAGTGAAATTTTACAGGAAGCAAATCTTGTTTAGATTACAATATTTAGATTATTTTTATCATCGTGTATTAATATATGTAATATATGTAATATTGTAATCAGAAAATCATATAATCTCGAAAAATAGAAAAAATAGTAAAACAATTTTTTACAGATAGATACATGCTGCATAATTTTATACCTTTGTACAGTTGATTAATATTAATTAGCAGATAGCAAAAGTTATTCTAAGAAACAAATAAGGAATGTTATATTGAAGATTAGAAGAAATAACATGCTAAAAAATGCAAATCCAGTCTAGAACAGATCCTTCGTTCCAAGTGCATCACATTAACTTCATTTATGATCATCAAAGTATACATTTATATTTCAATAATACGAAGATACAGCAAAATGACGTTACTTATGTCTACAACTATAGAGTTAATTTACAAAAACTTATATACAGATTAATTGTTATCTTCTCCGATGGCTCGGCTCGTAAAGGTCTGCAGATAACAAAGGACTTTAAACTTGAACCACAAACTTTCTATCTCAACATCTTTTGTATCTTCTACTATAAGAGAAAAATCAGAGCTTTTGTATTTTGCCTTTTTACCAATCTACAATTACACGTGATGAATAGAAATTCTATAATCTGCAACTATCTAAACTCCAAGTTACAAAGTGTTTTACATAAAAAGAAATCCAAAGGCATTTCGTAGAAAAGAATAGAATTATTCTGCTCTCATAGATATTCGATAATTAAAATATCTTCTTTTTATTTATATTTTTCATTTCTATCATAGATTCAAAAATTATTATTATATTATGATTATATTGCTTTACATGAAACACTTTGTATATATTTATAATGATGTTATTCAACTTTCATAATTACTGCACAAATTGCAAGCTTATAAAATCTAAATACTTTTCTCGTTATTTAATTGAAAAACGAGGGTAACAAATTATTCAATGACCAATCATATTATAATAAGTGAAATGATAAATTAAATTTTTGTAACTATATTTTGTGAACTAAGTAAATTATCGTCCTTATTTCAAATTTTTAATTGAAGGTTTGAATCTGAAAAATATTTCTTGTACAGCATTAGATTCAAACGTAACTGTTTATCAATTTGAAATTTAAAAGCATAATTATACAAACGCAAATGAGAAATTTTATGTAAAATCTTTGTAATGGCTTTATTCTTCAATCAATCATTCTACTTCATATTAATTTGATTGTTTTCTTAATCTCATTTTCTTTTAATAGAAGCACTTTAGTAATAAGGTTTACCTGTGGTTTCAAAAATAAAATTAATTCATTTTAATTGGTCCATTTTTTAGTGCACAATAAATGGTAAATGTCTCAACTAACAATTCTATTGTAATTTTACCGGTTAAAGACAGCAAAACTTTACATAGTGGGAATTATATATTTTATGTGTCTTGATCACATGACACAATTGCATTCAGTTTATTAAAATGCTAATCGCGTCTTATTCTAATGCAATATCATCTAAATTGTAGAAGAGTACTTTATTGCGCAATAATCATTCGAGTGAAAAATGTGTAATACCTGCAGACCTCTTTTTTTTATCACACACTTTGCTTCCACTTCCGTATAAATATAATAAATCTAATGTGTATCTAAAGTAATTCTCGCCACTAAGGCCTGTTGTAACCATTACAAAACATCTCAATCCTTTCTTTCCCAAATACAAACATATGACAACGCGTAATTATGAAAATTTTTATTTTTTTATACTTTTAAGTAAACCGAGAATAGAAAAAGATTCAAATTATATTTTCTCTTTCTACTTAGCATAGTTAAAGATATAAGGAAAGATATAAACGAAAAAATAGTATAGGATATAATTAATTAGGCGATATAAAATTGACAAGATTTTTTTATTCTTTTATAATATTTAGACGTTTCTCATATATTATAGATACAAACTTAATACGTGAACTAGATTAGGAATGAAAGGATTAAAGTTTTTCCTTCTTCATTCAATTTGACTACTATGAACAATCGAATTTCTTTCTTATTAAAACATTCAAAAATATGTTACGCTATTTCACTTATTTCGCGAAACATGACAAATTGATATACATAAAATTAAACATTGCGTCGCGCCAATATAAATACTTAAATGTCAGTAACTTTGGAAGAAACAAACACGATTGTTCATTCAAAACAAAGTTATACGAATTATTTTATTGATTGTTAATACGATCTAATTTAGACATCCTTGTGCTTTTTAGTCGTCATCTTACACAATATGAATATTTGCGTGCAGGTTTTGAAGAAAAAAATCGATTTCCAAATTCCCAAACATTTCCAAATATTGTGTCCCTTCCCCTTTAAAAATTAAAAAAAAATGACATCAATTTCGTGATTTTTTGCAATACATGTATATTCATTACAATAGCAACAAAAAAAATCAGAACAATCAGTATTTGCTTCATATTACATTGCTTCGTACAAGGGAAAACTAAATAAAAAATTATGAAATAATATAAATATATGTACAATGTGGCATAAAAATCATATATTTTGGAGTCCATAAATCCTTTAATTCACATGTGTCTGAACAGTCAAATGCAAAATGTGAAACCAACCCATACAATCTTCGTCACAAATTTTGATTGCCATCAAAACTTAAACGATGTGCCATGAATCGAATTTATCGCACCTTTACAATGGATGTGTTCAAGCTTGCAAAGCAGCTAGTCTGCAAGTCTCGCCGAGCAATGATTGGTGGTTCTTACTTCTAGATTCAATCAATCACGTTCAATCGTTCAGCGAGCATGTGCTAGCAGCTTCTTCCAACTTGAACGTAGCTAATGCTACAATGAATTTATGCAACGTGACACAAGTGACAACATATCGATCGTTGAAATCTGTTTCTCAGGAAGTGCTTCTTTTTCTCGTCTTATCAACGAATAAAAAATGCGATTCCATCGGAACAGCAACAAGAGTGAGATAGAGAGAAGAACGCAATACTACAAGGATTTTACACATCAGCAAATGACGATTGTTGCTCGTTCGCTCATTTGTTCATTCGCTTTAAGATCATCACATTCCTCTTCGCGGCGCGCTCGGCACCAACAGTTGTAATGCGGTCATCGCATCAGGGAATAACGAGTGATAATTCACCACTGGCACATAGGCTGCAGTTATAACGCGACCGGCAAACCATCGGCCGTGCAGCGAGTTTACAGCTGCCACGGCAGTCGCGATTGACGGACACTTTACATAAACATTACCCTGTGGTGATGCTTGGTCCACGTATACATGTAGGACACCGCCATGCTTGTTACATTCTTCAATCACATCGTCGCGGATTTCTTTTGCCCAATTAGGATTTGTCTCACTGGAAACAATATAATGGTACAAATTATAATTTCTATTCATTTCAATTGTCAAGAAAATGACAGTTTGTAATTACAATCAGCTTTTAATTAATTAATAAGATTTATAAGATTAATACATGATAATTAGATTCTTTTAAAAGATACTTTTATAATAAATTTGTCATGTTATCATTAGTTTTGCATATTGCATACTATTACTCGCATATATGCTATGAATTACGATAACATTTTTATTTAGCATATATATTCCCCCTAGTGAAAGTATGACACACGTGACACTAGGTCTACAAATATGCAAAACAAAATAGATATAAAGAAAGATTATTCGATATAAAGAAACATGTGACTTACTTTTGCGGATCGAACATGTTCGATAACATGAAGCACTGTGTTGCTATGGGTGGCGCGGCCTGAGGTGGTGGTTGCGGTTGCGCCATCACTGGTGCCATATTTAAAGCATTCGCTGCAGCCGGAGGAATTTCCAGGCCGGTACCTTCCGCCAATTTGAACATCAGTTGTAATCTGCAAAAATAAATTTTTAAATGAAGTGTGATCTTTGTTTGCATTTTATTCTTTCTCTTTTTTATGCCTTTCCCTTTTTTTAGTCTTTCCTTATTTTTTATGTACCTTTCCTTGTTATATTTTATTTCCTTATTATATTTTATGTACCTTCCAGTCGCTCCAAGATCAATTCCACTACGGTCTAGCTCATCAGTATCAAGTAGGGAAGGTCCTTGAATCAGATCAGTACGTTCTGTTACATTTCCAACTTTCATAGGTCTACCAGCAAGCTCAAATCCATTCAGTTGTTCCAACGCTTTCTTCGCATCGTCTGCATTTCTGAACTGAAAAATAGTGATCTTGAGTTTCATGCAAATATAATATTCAAAATATTAACATTTACGGATTATGAATAAAAAATATTAAATTATTATATAAAGAAATATTTTAATACATATTTAATGAAAAAAATTTGCATATAAATAATGGCATAAAAACTTACAGTTAGGAAACCGTAACCCTTGCTGCGTCCCGTTTCAGGATCCATGATCAACTGTATGTTGTCAATTTTTCCAAACGGTTCAAAGATTCCGCGAAGCATATCTTCTGTGATATTAAAGTGCAAAGAACCTACATATAATCGCATTGGTCCTGTTTGTCCTTTAGGCATTAGATTCGGCATCGAATTACCCATGCGATTCTTCTCAGCCTGTGTATGCTGTACTACGATAGGCACTCCAAGAAGCTTTTGACCCGATAAACCAAGAGCCTAAATAATGTGAAAGTAAATATATATAGTTTCATTTATAATATATGAAAACATATTTTAAAAAATCTCATTTAGAGACTTTTTTATATATATTCAATATATAAAAAAATTCTAAATAAGAAAAATACTCAGAAAATATCATTTGATCTCCAGTTATCTCCAATTAATAATAATTAATATACTCACGAGTGTCACACTCTCTGGATCTTTAAATTCTACGTAAGCAATGCCTTTGAATCTTCGAGTTTTGTTGCATGTGATAAGTCTGACATCCTGTACTTTACCAACGCTTGAAAAAAATTCTTCCAAATCGCGTGCACGAATTCGCTGACTTAACTGCATACAAAAGACAGTCCGAGCATCTCGCTCCTCTGGTGTCAATTCATCATTTCTAAAGAAGATCATATTTATTCACAAATATTAAATTACAGTATTAAAATTTTTGAAAAATTCTAATTTATTAGTTTAATATTGTTGTACATTAAGTTTTGTTATTAAATGCAATAGTAACAAACCGAACTTAATATTCATATTGATCTAGCATAAATATATCCCCCAAAATCACAGATTGCAATTCCATGAATGGGTCTAGTCAATTATGCGTTTTTGAGAGGTATAGGAATAAAAATACGAAAATAAAAATAAATGTCTCGTATTGCTTCCTAAACAATTACATAAACTTTAACAAAAATTTATACAAATGATTAATATCCTCCTTTGATTCAAATTAAATTTATTTTTATTCCACTCTAGAAATATGCATTTATGATAATCAAAGTTTTTCTGTAATTAATCATTTTGCTACTTTTATACATTTATTATATAAAATTTTAAATCATATAAATTTATAGTTTTTGCTCTAAAAAACATCTATTAAATAAAAAAAAGTATTGATTCTTATGCTTATTGAGGTATCACTATTAATTCTCTATATAAAAAAAATATTAAAATTATGGAATAAAAAAATGTATACTATATAAATTCTTCTAGAATTCTTATTAAACTGTGTAACCTTCCTAGTTATTTAACAAATTTTCTATCTCTTTGGGAGGAAACTTATTATCAAAGAAAAAAAGATGCAATATGGTAAAAAAAAAAATTAAGTATTTCAATTTTATATATAAAAAAAAATAACATTCTTATAGAATAGTATTTTGAGTAGTATAACGTAGCAGTCTTCAATTAATTTTGATGGCGCAAAAAATCAAATCTACTAATTAGATTTTATTATAGAAGTTTTGTAAATGCAACAGGTATACTTACATTCCAAGTGGACTGTGGCCTTTGCCAAATGGCGGTCGGGCTCTAGGAAGGGTCAGCGGTGTTAGTGATCTCTTCCTTCTTCTGTCTCTGTCCCGATCTCTATCTCGCCTGTCTCTGTCCCGTTCGCTGTCACGATCCCTATCTCGATCCCGTCTTTCGCGCGATCTCGATCTGCGCCGACGATCGCGGTCGCGATCGCGATCTCTGTCCCGATCGCGGTCCCGGTCCCGATCTCTGTCGCGATCCCGTCGATCTTTGTCTCGGCGATCGCGATCTCGGGATCGTGAACGTGAACGCGAGCGATGCTTGCTCTTCCTACGAAAGAAAAATACTTCAATTAAAAAGATTCGCTCAAAATAAGGGGCAAATTGAGTAATATTCCTTTAAATATTTAAAGTGAACCTTTAAATAACGAGATGGAGATCAAAGTAGCCACAGAATCATGTGTGCAGAATCATTATTCCAGATATACATATTCTTATATGTACGGTTTAGTTTATATTAAACTAAGAGGAATCGTTTTCATTTCAAAACTAAAACATTTAAAAGTTTTTTAAAAACAATTTAAAAAAATGAAAAATGTAAAATTATCAAGAAAATCGTATTTGAAACATTCTGTTGGAAATCTCTATGTATATACAATGCTAATCTTAAATAAACATGTCGATATATATGTTTTAGTAGTTATAATATTATATTAAAATTTGAATTTAAATATCTTTCTTATAAATAATTTAAATAAATAATGCTAAAATGATACGAGTATATCGAGATACTGAAAAATGCATTCTTAGTTCAATATTTGATTCAGTTATAAAAAGGAAATTGTGTTACCGAATGTTTTTGATATTTTTATTTTTTTAATTTCTTCAATGTCGAGTTTTTTAAAACTCAGTTATTAAGATAGTACAACACAACTTCGTAATTTTATACAATTTTATTTTGTTTCTTTATTCACAGCTATAAGGAATGTCTCGATTTCGCAAAAGGAGAATCCGTAGTACAGATATTCTTCCTATATACTTACCATCATCAGGTTTAACCTTTGGAATTATGAAATTAACCGGCATTTACTAATTGTATGGGGTCTATAACAAAGAGAATAAATCTTCAGATGGGTCTGTTAGGCGAGTGACTAATGCTGCTTCAATTATGGCGCAAAGATATGACATCACAAGGCGTTGCGGGAAATAACAATAGCCCTTTTTTTATTCTAACTTGAATCGAGTGTATTGATGTATCGGTATTAACGACATGCTAACATAATAGGTACTCAAAAAAAGTAATAGTCATGATGGTGTTTCAATGACATTCTTTAATGACAATTCTGACAACCACAAGGATTATTCCGCGATGCAACAAAGCACGCACAGAATAGCACAAGAAAATTAAAAATAAAACGATTTTTTACAGTTCAAATTTTCACGTTTTAATTTAATTTAAATAAATTCAAATAAATTAGAAAATTCAAGCACATTTTATTTCTTAATTAACGTTACTCTATCTTCATTGACCCTTTTTATTGACATCCAGATATACATACCGATATGTACAAAACCGTTCATTTGGAAAGTGACCCAAGTAAAATCTCAAAACACGATAAAACGAAAGTAAAATGATGGAAAGTCGAATGTGTTTTAGCAAGACCTCCAAATTCTAGTAAACTTTAATGCGTGACGTAGGGTCACCTAGTCTTTCTTAGTTTCAAAGTTAAATACAACGATCGTGCAATTAAGTCTCGCAATCCTCATCTACAGTCTCCACTTAATTTTTAATATATAAAGGAGCTTCTACTCACCCAGATGATTTGCGACTAGATCCATTCTCCTTGGAGGATTTGTCTTTGGAAGAGGAGTCCTGCTCCTACGAACAGCAAACAGTTGAATGCCATGCCAACCAGCCGATGTGGCAGGGACGCGCGAACAAGGGGACAAAAAGCAAATCGTAGAACGTTAGTAAATTTCATAACGACAGTCTTTTCGCTATAAATATATATAAATACAACAATAACACATTATATATATCTTTATATTTTCTCATTATATTTTTTTTTTTTTGTTGTCAAATGTCAAATTCAACGAGAATTACGAACGAGAGAATCTGTTTTTTCTTTTTCGTATCGCCTGTCAGTACTACGGTAGCAATCTTCCCTTGCTGCGGAAAAGCAATGCTTTTTTTGATGCTGGATGACAGAGACAGACGTCGGCGTCAATTCTCGTGCTCTTTCTCATCTTTTCTGTTTGTTTTATTTCCAGAACTCTATGGGTCTCCGAGAACGCTGAGGGAGGGGAAGGTACAAGAAGAGAAGAGAGAGCGAGCGTGAGAGAGAGCGTAACAGAGAGAGAGAGAAAGAGAGAGAAAGACGGGGCGAGCATAGCGATGCGACACAGTCGCATGCACCTGGCTCAAACTTACCAATCGCTTTATCGGGTATTAGGAAAGCATTGCAATCTTGGGTTGAGCATGCCTTGGTGTTTAAACTACCAATGGCCAACCACACATCCTTTTTCTTCTGCAAAAGAGAGCCCTCATCAAAGACAGCACGATTTCAAAAGGGTTGTAAACGCGAGAGACGCGAGCGAGCACCCCTAATCGCTAGCCTACGATTACCAGCGCGCATTTGCGGATTAGGGCGTGTGTCTCTCGTTAATCAGAGATCGTTTTAAACCACTGTTTTATTCTTTTTCCCCCCTTTTCCGACATGGGAAAAAGATCGCACCTTGCAATAGATGCACGATCCGCGATCTGGCCGAGTTTAGAAAATGTTTCTTTCGTTCTCGCTGTAACAAGATGTCATTTCAAGGGCAATTAAATACACGACAGCATAAGCAACAAATATTTCACAATTCGGATATTAATTTATTTGATTGAAAGTTAAACTTTATTAAAAATACGATAGACCAAGTATTCCGATGGAGAACAAAAACAAATTCTTGAAACATTTTCTTTATGATTTTAAATACCTTCAGTGGCCAATTTACTATACTTTCACGTTTGCAAACTCGAGACATAACACAGGATGCTTACAAAGTTCCTATCCAATTTCTCAGGGACAAAACAGTAGACAATCTATGTGTAATTTTTTGACAAAAAATTTTTTTTATCAAAAAAATTACACATGGATATATAATAATGCTGAAACTCTCCAGTACATTATTAGCAAATTGCTGCACATTAAATATTTATCATTTACTGTTTTTATGTAACCATTCTAAAAAATTAAAATTCTCTACATGTAGACATGGATATATGACTTATATAATTCATAAGCTACACTGAGAACTGATTGATAAGATGGATAGGCATTTTGTAAACAATTTTGGAACGTCGAATTCAATAAAGAATAAGCTAAAAGCAAGATAAACATTTCGGAAGCCTGACGTGTCTTCTGTCGCACTGCAATTAAGTGTTGTGACCTGATCGACGCCACTACCTAGAAGGTAAATTGCTATCATTACAAGTTGTACAAAAACAATGAGGAAGGTTAAATATTTTGTAAAATGAGCTCATTCATCTTTACAAGTAAAATATTTTCCCTAGCAAAACATCTGATAACTACAGTATTTTAATGATGAAACAACACATCTGCATTTTACAGCTTTGTAATAAAAACTTAAAAAATTACTTTATGTTTATTATAAAGAAAAGTATTCAAGCAACAAGTAACGTAACAATAAATTAAGTGGAACCAAATACAAAATAAAAATAACATTGCAAATATTTTAAATTTATAAATCACAATAAAATTCAATTGACAAGTTCTACTTGTATTTGATAATGTTAATTAATATTAGATATATAATTATTAAGATAATTGTATAAAAGTAAGATAAATGATTACAGCAATTTATTAAATAATAAAAAACAAAAATATTTCATATCATTTGAGGATAGCAAAAATAAGTATTTTGTTAAATTTATTTTGGAATATTATCTATCTGAATATTATCAAAGTATTAAATATGCGAAGTATATCTTCTGCTTCTTACATCTTACAGATAAGATAAACTTTATCTTAGCAAAAAACACTGTTACGTTATTCGAGTAAGGAGTAATATATTATATTAAAAAATATAAGAATATAATTTGATTCATCTAATATCTGCAAGCATCTTACATGTCAACTTTACTTTGAATATACTAATTTTTAAGTGAAAGATACTTAAATATAAATAAGTTCACAAATTCATGAATCCTTATATGCTCGAGACAGTAGATTTTTAGACCCACAAATGCTAAAATTCATGCCTGAGAAAGATCCTTCGGTACATACGCTTTGGCAAATTCTCAATCGCACACTCTTGCATTCAAACACACTCGCACATTTATTCAACTTTTATTTGCATAAGCTTTGGCGCAAAGACCACTAGAGACTCCTTTCTAACAGTACCAATGTTGTTACCACAAACAGCAATGCAAACAGCATGAAGCTTCCCATGGATTACCACGAGTTATCATTATCACTGCCGAGAACTGCCTCCGTTCGAGCGTGTATCGCCATGAGTGACGCGCGTAATTTTCCAGACTTAATCTTATGAACCTTTTACACCTTTGTAAGAAAAAAAATTTTTTAAAATATAAAAAAACCGAAGAAAGAGTGACTAGAAAGAAGGAGACAGAAAAAAAAAGTAGAGTTAGCAAATGATGTTAGATGATTGCTGTATCTTAATACCTCGTCGTCTTTCAAGTGCAAGGAACTCGCTGGCGCACATCCTATGAGCGCGAGGGTACATGTTACGTACCATCTATAAGTACAGAAAACGGAGGTGTTGATCAATAGTTGATACATCAGAGACAAGGGCGTACTTTGTTCTACATATATATATATATATATATATATTTGTACATAAAACTATCCGTATACCACACAGAGAAAAAGAGAGAATAAAAAAAATAGTGGGATGGAGGAATGATGGGTTCCCTTTCTCTCATACGGTAGCGAGTGCGTACATTAAAAAAAGAGAGAGAGAAAGAAAGACAGAGTAGGAGGTAGAAAGCACGTTTCGCCATCGAGCACAATGCGATGTACGAGTTTGAGCGAGTTGGAATATTCTCGTACGTCGGCGATTCAGAAATCAAATGAGAGAAAGAGAGAGAAAAAAAGTAAGAAAAAGACTGTATAAAGTTGACAAAGAAGCAAGGCTTACCCCTTTCTTGTACGGCGCCTCCAGCATCGCCTCGACATCCAAATCCTCCGCCATTGCGCGAGTCGGGGAGCTCTCTGAAACGCCACGCATTAGCAGACCAGTTTCACGCTGCTTGCGGAGAAGAGAGATACGTAAATTACGGTGAGTTCTCGGTACCGAGCTAGTCTACGAGCTACAACGTACAGACGACGAGCGCTCAACGTGCAAACGAGAGCGGCTCGGACAACCGAGACTAAAACGCGAAAATGATTGTTACGCGATGATGACGGCAGGTCAGATAAAATGGCCGATACCCGGATTCGATGAACGAGCCTCCTTCCCCAACGCCCCCTCCGGAAGTGACGCTTGTCAATACGTGAATCGTTCGACAACTGTACGTTCGACCGAAAAGGTGCTTCCGATTCTCATAAAAACATGTAGTTTTATACGTATAAGACGAATTAATAAAATTAAAGTTGTCACTTTTAGAATTATTAATGTATTAAATATTGGAATTGCATGGAGATTGCGTAGAACTTGACCAATCGGTATAAAGAAATCTTTTTTCTCTATTGTCTGATTTGTCGAGTTTAATGTTATTTCTATTCAATGTTCATTTTTATCAAATAGATTAACTTTAATTTACTTTTTTTAATTCCAAAAATTCAAGACAAAAAAATTAAACTAAAATTAAATTAATTCATATTAGGCTGCGTTTTACTTGACGCTCTTGGAATCGTTTCATCCTTGTTGTTTATCGAATTTTAAACAAGGACAATAATATCCGTTAACGTTGCGAGCACCAAGTGGAACGCATCATATAGCCCGTATCAGACTAGGAGGTCGATTCTGTATCATACAAATTGGTGAAAATTACAAAGATGAATGAATATACTAGAATATATATAATTTCATTAGTCAACACCTGAATTTGCTCACTTTTGTAATTTTCACTAATTTGTATGATACAGAATCGACCCTTAGAGATTGATATCGGCTGCGTTCGAAAACTGTACTGAATTACGAAGAATATTATTCTATCTTTATCGTTTATTAAACGTAAAACAAAGATAGAACGACATCTTGCGTACTCGGGTGAAATTTTCGAACGCAGTCATCGTGATTGAATTTAACCAATTAGATTGAGATTGAAGTGAAGTTTGACCAATCAAGGCAAAGTTCACTAAACCTTAAACTAGTTTTCTTTCTTCTGATTGGTTAAATTCCAATCTTAATCTCAAGCTTTGGTCTGATACGGGCTTTATTTTAAGATCGTCTAATGCGTGGTCTACAATGAGCAGTAGCAGTATGGATGAGGCTGTAAGAGTAAGAAATTGACCAATCACAATCAACTATTCTTCTTACATTCGACTGTGATTGGTCAATTTTTTATGACTCTGGCAGACAGGACGCGGCAAAGCGGCAACGCGGTGGCCAATCACCGTCTTATTTTCTAATGGCTTCGTGTTGGAGCCTCCAACACGAAGCCATTAGAAAATAAGACGGTGATTGGCCACCGCGTTGCCGCGTCCTGTCTGCCAGAGCCATTAGGCTAGATTCTCATGCAGACACCGGCGCTTTGACACCGAGCGTTGATTGGATAAAGAGTTATTTTAGCGTTGCTTTTTCTAGCTATTTACAGAGAGAACTTGCCAATCAGATATAGATGTGAACCCCCCACCATGGCACTTCTTAGCACGGACTCGCACCACATCCATTTTCGTTGCTGCGATTTTATCGACAATATGCGGTACGTGGTACCATACACGTTAAAATGGAACTAGGTGCGCTGATGTACGGGAATTCTGACGGTCCTACGAAAAAGGCCGGGATGGCCGCTCTCAGGTTTTTCTCTGCTATTTACCTCCATCGCCCATTTTACACCAATCAGCGCTCAGTGTCAAAGCGATGGTGTCTGCATGAGGATCCAGCCTTAAGGCCGAAGCACAGACTCTTGCATAACGCGTAAGACAAGACATAAGAAAATTAACCAATCAAAATTCTTTATTTCCTTCTTTTTCATGAAATAAAGAATTCTGCTTCGGCCTTTAAGCGTCGTCTACAATGAGCAGTAGCAGTATGGATGAGGCTGTAAGAGTAAGAAATTGACCAATCACGGTCGAATGTAAGAAGAATAGTTGATTGTGATTGGTCAATTTCTTATTCTTACAGCCTCATCCATACTGCTACTGCTCATTGTAGACGACGCTTTATGGTCCGTCTACAATGAGTGCATCCAGAAGCGCAACCGCTCACTGAACGCTCAGTGAGCTCTTGTATCTGATTAGCATATTCCACTAGATCTAAAAATATAGGTCAATCAAATGCAAGAGCTCACTGAGCGCTCAGTGAGCGGTTGCGCTTCTGGGTGCACCTAATAGATGTAGTAAGCTGCAAGCCGTAAGAAACTGACTAACAATAAGCCCCGGTCTACAATAGGTGTAGTAAGCCTTAAGCCGTAAGAAATTGAGCAATCATAGTTCATTATTCTCTTCAAATTCGATCATGATTGGTTAATTTCTTACGGCTTGAGGCTTACTACACCTATTGTAGACCGGGGCTAAGGCCGGTTCTACAATAGAGTCGCAAGTCGTAAGCCGCAAGAAATTAACCAATCATAATCGATTATTCTTTTCACATTTGACTGCGATTGGTCAATTTCTTACGGCTCGCGACTTACGACTCTATTGTAGAACCGGCCTAAGACCGGTTCTACAATAGAGTCGCAAGTCGTGAGCCGCAAGAAATTAACCAATCATAATCGACTATTCTTTTCACATTTGACTATGATTGATCAATTTCTTGCGGCATACGACTTACGACTCTATTGTAGAACCGGCCTAATTGTAGTCTAGTATTCTCTTTATATTCAACTGTAATTGGTTAATTTCTTACTGTTTACGGCCTAAAACTCTTATTGTAGACGGGCCTTTACTCTTACAGCCTTCATCCATACTGCTACTGCTCATTATAGACGACGCCTTAGGATGAACTCATGCGTCATGCGTCGCATTATTCGTTGCATTACGAATTAACCAATAAAAATATTCCATTTTGTGCATCATTTGCTATAGTATTTGTTTCATTGGTTAATTTCGTGACGCAACGCGTGACGCGTTCAATGGAAATTCACCTTTAGTGCGATACGGGCATTACGCATAAAAATCGTCACATTCTCGTCTACGTGTATCGCTTGATACAGTTTGTATATTTTGTGTACACTTATGTGAGTCGTTTATATATATATGTATATATAAAATATAAAATGGTGTGTGTGTGTGTGTGTGTGTGTGTGTGTGTGTGTGTGTGTGTGTGTGTGTGTGTGTTGCGTGCGTGCGAATGTAGTATATATAGGCATGGTGGAGGTTCAAAGAAATTCTTGTGTTTATTAATAATTTCTCTTGACATTTGTATAAGATAGAGCCAGAAACGATTTAGAACTGGTATAATTGGAGATCATTAATAAACGTTCTGTAAATCTATTTGTTTCGGACCTGAGCGTCCTTCCTACGATTGTAACTTGAAAATTAATTGTAGCGGATCTTTGCAAAATGTACAAAAAACGGACAGAGGTATATTCTTGAGGAAGAAAAAGGACCGGTTTCTTGATTTTAGTTCATTATTGCGAAAAGTATACAAGACAAAATTCACCGCGTTCACTTCAACTGTTAAAATGGCTGCGTCCTTATCAGGCGAGTTGCAAACTTGTTTTATAACAATTACAAATTTGCAATTTTTGAAACTATTAATTTTTAACGTTTCAAAAAGTATATGAATAATATAAATAATTTTATGCTATATTCTATTTACTCCAAATGATCCAACAATATAAGTTTTATGCGTTTAACTTATATGTTTTGTTTATAAATTTGTTTAAAACATTTTACATATATATAATTATATATTATAATTTTTTTATAGCTTATTGGGTGAAGTTCTTCAAAGGGGCTGGATTTCCGCAAGATGTGGCCACTAAACATGCGGTTGTGTTCTCGAACAATCGTATCAAGCCAGATATGTTGCCAGATTTGGATAAACCTAGTCTCAAAGAAATGGGTATCACATTAATGGGCGATATGATTGCTATTTTGAGATATGCTAAGAAAGTAGTGGAGGAAACAACCTGTGAGAGATTTTTAGTTGATTCAGAAGATACGCTTGCAACTACAAAAGTTTCTGTGACAAAGCCTGTTGTGAAAAAAGTAGTCAAAGAAATTGGAAATAAGACAGTGATTTCGGCGGCGTCTAAAACAGATTCTACAAAGAAGATAGTCAAACCTTTATCTATGACAAAAAAAATTTTGACTGTAAGAAAGCCAATTTCTGTTCCGGTTACCACCAATGCTGTTAATCAAAAACAGATGTCTCTCAAGAGAAAGTTGGTGTCGGAAGAAATATATCAAGATAATGATGAAGATAATTGGAATATCTTAGAAAAGAAAATAAAAGCGACAAATGGTAGTGAAGATAATACCATTGAATATACTGTTGCGGCACCAAAGGCAACAACCGTAAGAACTCAAATACTTAAAAAATCTGTTGAACAAAAACGAACGGTATTTGATAGATTAGGTGACAGCTCGGTTACAAGCACAACTAATTTAGCTGACACGACACCTACCTTTAATATTACCGGTGTTGGTAAAGATGTATTCAAGAGATCAACTAATGTTTTTAAGCGCCTCGGTGACATAGATGATAAAAAGGATCATGCAACTACAGCAGGAATACTTAAGAATGGGTCAGGCGCTACCAGTTCATCGGGTATATTGAAAAACCGAACGTCACCTAGTGTACGCACGTCAATTATAATGACAAAGAGAGTCATGCCTAAAATTACCGGCACTATGCATGCCGATCACGAAGTTAATAAGAAGATTACTTTGAATAATACAAATCGTATATTGAAACTGAAAAAGGAAGTAGTACCTGATATTAAACCTAACATTGAAGGTATTATCAAACCTACAATCATATCTGGCAAATTAGGTTTGTACATATGTTATATAAATTTTATCAGTGCATAAATAGTTGTATACAAGAGAATAATTTTTCTTGATTTTGTTATTGCAGCTTCGGAACGACTTATCTCAATACCAGCCAAAGCACGCCTGGGCACAACCACTGCCAAACAAGTGACTTTCAGTAAAGTTGCAACAGTAACGCGTGTCAAGAAGGCAGATGTTTTCAGTCGCTTGGGTATTTAAATTGGACTTTCTTATCCCTGTATTAATCGCGAACAAGCAATCGAACTTTATTTGTATAAAGTTACACAGTTCTTTGGCTTGGGCCAGCTGCATTGACATTGGTTAGTGCTAATCAAGCGATTGGATTGAAATTTCTTTCTGTTATGAATCAAATATATCGCTAACCAGAGTCGCTTGCAAGGCGTTGCAAGAGTGTGTTGTGAATGACATGTACGATGTAAATATAGGAAACATTAATGACTTACGATTAGATTTTCTAATTTAATGACGCCCACGAATTGCTCGATCATAAAAAAATTGAGTAATATAGCCTAGTGCAATGTGGTTAATTTAGTTAAGGAATTTCTAAAGGATGCAAACTTTTTTTTTCTTTTTTTATTTAAGAAATTTTAACAGACGATTCAATTTTGCATAAAGATTAATCAATCCTGCGATCATATCCTGTAAGACACAACTATATTTTAAATGTGAAACTGTGTGTATACTAACCTTTTTGACTTTAAGGAAAAAATGAAACTTTTATGCAGCATTTTTCCTATACATGTGTATTACTTTATATGTTTTTACAATACTCCGGGATCGACATATACAAAGGCATATAAAAAAATGTATGAACGAGCAATTAGATTTGCTATATTTTGAAATTCGACTTGTTATATTTTTAGCTGTATTTCCTATAGCTTTTGACACCTTTTTCTTGTGCATCCAATAAACATTATTTGTTTTATAATACATAAATGTGGATATTATGAAAAAGGATGATTTGCCAAAAGTGTTTTGTAATATTCTATTAGCAATGTGTTTATCGATATTTTAAGTAATTGAAAATTATGACTTATAATAATATATATATATTATATTATTATATATTATATATTATATATTATTTATATATTATATATTATATATTATATATTATTATATATTATATAATATATTATATTATATATTATATATTATATATTATTAATATATAATAATATATATATATTATAATAATAGCAACAGATTGATACGATTATATACGTTTTGTATAATTGGATTATTGTCATATAAAACATAGTATTGTTAATTTGTTGCTATTCTATATTTCTTAATAAGTGAAATATCGAAAAATTTATTTTCATAGAATTTCTTAAAATGAATCTACACTAATCTAGCAAAAATACGAAAAATAACAAATATGAACGAAAGCTTGTTTGATATATCAACAAGAATAGTACATTCATCAATGTACATTTAGGCCGGTATTCATAGTCGGTTCTTATTTCAAGACCATCTTAAGTAAGATCTTAAGCCATTAATACAGCTCTGTAATTGGCTCATGACATTTTAAGACTGCATTTAAAACGATTTTAAATGTAAGATACTGACTATGAATATCGGCTTTAGGTTTTTTATTATTGTTAGTGAATTGTTTGACTATCGGAATCATAGTATTATGATTTACTAAGATCCAAGAGAAATTAATATATTTCAATAAATATCTACAAGGACACAATCTTTATAATTTTTTATAATAAGTTTAATATCAGTGATTAATATACTTCTATAATTTTCACATCCACCTTTATAAAAAATTGAGTAAAAATCCGTTCATAAAAATATATTTCTTATTGTAGAATATCTGACTTAATGAGGCAAATGTTTTTTGGATACCAAAGTAACCTTGATTTTTATTTTTTGTTGCTTAATCAAAAATATCGTTTCTTAATCACAATAAGATAATATTTCCACTTAAATACATGTGAAGTGAAAGAAATAGGAAATCTTAAGTCTTTCGTCTGGCAGATTACTGTTTTGCTAAATTATCAAGCATCCCATGTACATTAGGGCTCATCCGTGCTTGTAATTCCTTCGCGCTTTGCACTCGTCAAATCAAGTTCGTTCGTAGTTCATTCACGTTCGTTCGTGCTCGTCCATTTAACTCCGAACCTGTCTTAACAATACCTCATTGATGGATGAATAATGAATAATTCCTTGTTAGTATACAGAATAAATAATGCTCTTTTCTGTCAGTGCATCGAAAAATATCTCCGACAATGACGAAATACTAAAAAGCCAGCCATAATTTATGATTATCAAGTGGACCCGATAGACCTAGAAATAAATACAAATATTGTCAAGTATATTTCGACCGATTGATAAATATCTGAACGATTAGCGTAATGCAGTAAATACATGTAACATTACTAAAATTTATGGTTTATTATTACAGATGTTACGTAAATAAGCATATTAACGATAATGTACATTGTGAAAGTTTTTTTTCTATTATTATCCGTATGAATGGCGTATCGAATGCGGATGATAACATTAAAAGTGCAATTTTAAATAAAGATCGAATATTATCGCCAGATTCGTCGGACCCGCTTGATCGCGAAAATTTATTTCATCAGTGCGTTCCTTCTCCGTCGGTGCGTCAAAAGGTGCGTCTAGAGGTACGTTCCGTTTCACGCATTTGCGCGCATTTATCTACAGTATACGTCACATATACTATAGATGAACGCGCGCATATGCGTGAAACGGAACGTAACTTAGATCAAACAAGAACGAGCGCGAACAAACACGAAAAATTACGAACGAACTTGATGTCGCGAGTACGAACGAGCCCAAATGAACATTGACGAATACATTCTGTCTCTCTTGTCGATATGTTAAAAGAATAGAACAGTGGCGAAGCATTCGTCCGTCAAGCGGAAGACATAGATTCGATTCCTGAATCACGCCAAGAGATTTTTGACAGGAAAAATATTAATCCAAAAGACGCACAACATTCAAAAACATAAATTCAATGTAATTCATCAATATACCGTGATACCTGTGTTCTTTATGGGATGGAAACATGAAGTAATAATAGATCCGAATTTCAAATCTTATCAGAAACCAGTAGGGACAGAAATCCACAACAAAAAGGAGAAAAGTGATCGTTAGTGATCGTTCGTGATCGTTCATGCTCGACTAATTTGGATGGGTTAATAAGTTTTCTCAGCCCAGACGTTCGTATAGGACTCGAGCCTCATCGAAGTTTCACTTCGTTTTATATATTAAATTTAAAAAAATATATATAGGGAGATATATTGATATTAATCGAATAATGGAGTGGCCAAACGATAAAGTTTTATTACTTATTCATGAAATTGAAAGCCTGCCGATTCTATGGGATTCTTCAGATCCATATTATAAAATTAGTAGAAAAAAGAATGAGACGTGGGAAAATCTTGCCAAAAAATTCTGCACAACAGTGCTGCATGTTAAAAGGAAGTGGCTCTCATTACAGGTGAACCAATATACTTAGTACATACTGGTAGTATAATAAAAAATAATTTATCATTTTTAGAATTATTATTATACAATTATTATAATATAATTAATTGATATTCAAAAATTTCATATAAATCAACGTTTAATTAATGATAATAAATGTACGTATTCCTTCTAGGCATCATATAGAAGAGAGAGAATTAAGATGATTGATTCTGCAAAGGGAACTAAAAAAAAGATATCATCAAAATGGTTTGCGTATCGTGCAATGATGTTTTTGGGACATCATTACAAACCAAGAGGGACAAGAAATACTTCTGAGGTAAAACGAACATACATTTATAAGTTTGAATAATTTTCTTATAATTTAATAATTTTGTAAATAAAATTATTGTGTCAAACACTCTCTCTTTTTAGAGAATTGTGTATAGAATGTTTTTTTAGGAAAAATAAATTTAATTTTCAGTCTTATTTTTCTCCATGTCATATATTATTCGCTCTTCATGTCAAGCTTCTTTTAGCAATGTAATTTGTTAATGTTTATAAATTACTTAGTATTTCTTAAAACGTAAATATTTTTATCAATAATTCTAAATAAGATTTCATGATACTCTCCATAAAATCATGCATTTTGGAATGACTATCAGCTACAAACATACAGAGCGCGTTTTTATTGATTGTAATTTGTGATAAATTATGTTTGTGTAAATTCTAATAAAGATTGCCCTCGAAGATCATGATGAAATTCAATATCTTCGCTTCTATATTATAATAATAGTTATAATAATCTCTTGAAATATTGTATCATTCAGTAACAGAAGGAACTTAGAGAAATCTAGAATATAAAATTAATTATATAAGTATATTGTTACATACAATTATAATTTTTGATATAACTTATCAATATGACTTATCAAAATAAGTTACAATACATTTTTGTTTGATAATGTTCGCATTATTTTTTTCAGATTTCTGAAACGTGTCAAGAGGAAGAAAGTAATTGTAAAGACGATGAAAATATTAATGAAATAGAAATAGCACCGAAAGTAGAAGCTTCATTAAGCGAATCAGAGAGAAGTTTACAATTGCATAATACTCCGTTGCAAAAAAAATATTTGAAAGTATTTCATTCTTCAGAATTAAGTACCTCAAAGAAAAAAAAAATTAATGAAGAAAATAAGCCAAGTGAAATGTATATTTTAAAGGCTACTGTCGCGGAAAAAGAATCTCAACAAGATGAAAATGAGACTTATGGCGAATATGTGGCACTGACACTAAAGAAATTAGATAATTATTCACGTATAATGGCTAAACATTACATTAATGAAATTCTTATAGAAGCAGAATTAGGGAAATACAAAGATTCAATTCCTCAAAGATCGTCTACACCCACGATTTATACTGCTATTTCACCATCGCTTTCTGTATATTCCTATCAATCTGGAGGTTCCAATAATGTAATTTCTTCTGAACCGAATTTATGATCATCTGATAAATCGATAACATTACAAAATTATCTAACACTTTACATTATTTTTATTTTCTGCAAATTTCTTAGAAATAATAAATTATTATTGATGTATAAACTATATTTATATTTTTAAGACTTTCACGGGTATTCTCTTTAAAAGTGCTGAGAGGTTCCCCGGTTGTCTCCTTGATCCATTTATCAATTTTCTCAAAATAAAATTGCTATAGAAAGAAAGAAATATTTTTTTTCATTAAAAAAGATAAATAATTTTACCTAATAGAACTTCTATGAGAGTTTCACACATTTCAGAAATTTTCAAGTTGATTTATTCTAAACTCTTAAATAAATAGTTAGGAATCTCGTTGAGTGGTTTTATGTTATAGTTACATTAATCCTTTCTTCAGTAAGAATTTCTTCTCTATAATTAGTGTCTTGCTTGCATATTTTTAAAAAGACAAATTGTAACAATTTTTCAAGTTTTTTAAAAAATTATGGGTGTAAAACTTTTAAAGATCTCTTGAAAGTAAGTATAAAAGTAAGTATAAAAAATTACGTCAACTGAAAAAATACAAAGTTATGCATAATACGTAATCCAAATGTTTCACATTAATGTTTCACCAGTCCACGAATATTGTTATATTTTATCCTTAAGCATTTTAAATATATGTTTTTTTAATATAATTGTGGAATCTACAAAATGTATCTTCAGACGAAGAATTTTTAAAGACATATATATGTGACAAGACATAATATTTATGTATCAAAGAAGTGATAGTTTGATTAATTAAAAACAAAAAGTTTATCGCTGTAATATTTTTCATGTTTTTATATAGTATTTTAATTTATAATTATTAACAGTGCCAAAATATCAAAGTAGAGCCAGACGATTAATCAATTGCATTAAGTTTCGATTTATTATTATCCATATATTTTATAGATAAATATATACATATATGTCGCAATATACTCTGCTCGAATTTGCTGACAAACTACTCGCATATTGCTAATGTTTTATTAACATTTTATTTATTAGATACACATGACGTAATAATATTCGATTTTCTTTTAAAACCACATCCATTGTTGTTATCATGATTATTATGTAAAAAAAATAGTAGCAATTACATACATATTATTGCGTCGTAAATATGTATGTTATATTATGTATATATATATATATATATATATATATAATCATAAATTTAATATTGTTTAGAGGCTAATCGAAACGGTCGGTAATGTCGGTACTCTTCAATTATCCACTTGATCATGAAAATTTATTCGGGGCTGGCCGTCTTTGATAGTACGTCGTCGGTGTCTAGTAGACTTACATTTACACTCGTTTTTCGTTCATCGTGAGTATTCGTTTACGACATTCGTCTTTACTAATTGGTCTGGAGTTAGCTTTTAATTGATTTTCTTTAATAGTACCTCGTCAGTGCGTATGTGTCTATCGAATTGTTTGAAAAAGGAAAACAACGCGTGCACGTCCTGAATGTATGTGTCAGTATGTATAGTTACGTATTCTCAAAGTTTCCCTGTAGAAATTTGTGAAACTGACATTTTCAGTAAAGAAACTGTACTGACATGAGATGTCTTTGAATATAAATATCTTTTTTTTTTTTCAATAAATTGTTGTTTTGTTGTTAGTTAGAATACAATCCGAAGGGGCATCATAAAAGGAATCAATAATTGATTGAAAAGAGATGGTTATATTCAAAGTTTAAAGGCAGCTTTTGCTATAGTTACATGTCCATATTAAAGATCGTTACACACGAAATTATTTAAGTGCAAAAGCATAACATATAAGCACCTTAGTTATTAGTATATATATAACGTATATATTTTACCAAAGAATATGATAATATATGTTATTTAGCAGGATTATGTATATTTTTTATCATGCATTATTTCATCAGTTAAGATAAAAAATATATAGACCTGTTTGTTTCATTTGCACTCCATGTTAATTACTTTTTGCATTTGAAACAAGATGGATGTTTATTCGAACATTGGAAAGAGAAAAAGCGACTCGAGTGCAGAAAGTGCAGGTAAAATGAATGAACCGTATGTTATGCTTTTGTATTTTGCAGCACACTTTAATATGCACCAGGAGCGTAATAATATGAGCCTACGCCCGAATCGTTACCAATTATTCTTCTATTTTCTAACATCTCTCTACTGGGAGAAAGTATCGGTTTATGATTAGATTTGAGAGAAATTTGATCTTTATTTGATTATTATTATCATTGTATTTTCGATTTATTTATATTTTTAGATACTTGTGTCTAATATATTATTACACTATTACTATAATATATTTTCTTTTAAAATTATTTATAACGTGTATAAAATGGCATAATCGAAAATCGAATTTGTCTTTTGCGTTACAGAAATGATTGTTTTATCACTAATAACAGGCTATCCAGTACCTTTAGCAATCAATCATCCCATATTATAAGATTTTCCAACGCATGCGCACCCCCACTATTTTTGTACGCATGCGTGTATATAGTCGATCGTATGACTTATTAAAATAACCTTTTAACCAACTTATGCAAAGTAGGACAGTTCTCTCTTAGGAAGAGTTTGAATAATATTTTTTATTATTTTTTTGTTAATTTGTTGCTATGTTATTAAAGTAATTTTACATTAATAAGCACTTTTTTAAAAATATATTAATTTTTTTAATTGTTTAAACCAAAATTCTTTTTTATTATTATACATCGAATTATATTAACTTTTATATAATTATTATAATTATTTTTATCATTATACTTTGTATCGTTAACTTACATAATTATAATATATCAGTTAAAAATCTTTGTATGTTTGTTTTTCGATTTCAATATTAGAACGGAACTATAAAAATTTATTTACAATTTGATTGAAGATTAGGATTTTTGCACTTGGATGAACCTAGAGCGATGTTTACTCAGATAGTTAAATCTGTCGAAAATAGATTTTGTAAAGTGTCTGCTACGAATTTTATCGGCAGAATGCCAACAGAAATAATGCCAACAAAATCTGCTAACAGAATATGATAATAAAATTGATAGAAAACGAGCAGAATTTGTCACTTTATGATATATAAAACGATAAACGATATATTCTATTTAAATTGTTATGAAAGCGTCTGCTTGATTTCTTTCTGCTAACTAAATATTAATTCTTTTCACTTATAATTCGATTTTATTCATAAGATTTTAAATTAAATTTTAGATATAAGATCGTTTATAGTTCGATTTTTTATATGAAATGTAAGCACAATTTTATACGTATATAAGATCGTCTCAAATGCGATTTTGAGCTGTACGATCGTTTCATTGACTGGGTCAAGTCTTAAAATCTCTTAAAATCTCTAAAATTAGATGTGACAATCTTATTTAAAGGTCGGATTATGAATGTGTTACGATCGAATGTGTGAAGTTAGTTATTGATGAATAGAATAGTTATTGATAGAATTGAGGTTAACATTAAAATGCTAAATCAATCGTTTAAATTCAAATATTCAAGCTTACTGCTATTTTTGAAAATATAAATATATACACACACACACACATATATATATATATATATGTGTATGTATATTATTAATTATTTATATTATACAGGATGTTTAAGACCAGTTTTTAAATGAAGAGAAATAATTTTTTGTCAAAAATATTTCAGACAAAAGTTGTGTAAAGTTAGAGGAAGACAAATAATGATAAAATCAATTTTTCGAAGTCATATGGAAGTAATTGTCATTTTTTAAGTAGAATTATATCATATGATTTTTTTTACATATGTAAATTTTTTAGTTAAGCATATAAAAGTATATTAAAGAAGAATTATAAAAAAAGTAGAATTATAAAAAAATCAATATTTAAATATCTTTTACTATCAGTAGTTTGATAGGTACTGTATACTTTATTTTGATGTATATAAAATATCTCATAAATTTATTAATTTTTTGATAATCGTATCTTAATATTTTCATTTGATCGCCGTGAGAGCTGCCGCAGTTATTGATACGATGATTGTATTATAAAATGTTCAAAGAAGATTCGCAAAACGATTAAAAAACAAATTCAAAGTTTACTCACAAATCCGCAAACGTTTCGATCTCAGGTTTGGGTCCTTTTCGATGCGTTACAAAAGAGAAAAGAGGGATGATAAGATGATGATCTTAAGATTTGTCGATTTTTCCTAATTTCTGTGATAACGTAAAAATAATGATCTATTTTTTCAGATTCATTAAATTCTTGCTTATCATCTGTAAATATTAAAAACTGTTAAATAAATTAGAATGTTTTTTAATTTAGATTTTTCTTAAGGACATATCAATTTCGTCATCTTGTCTTTATATACGAGTAAGATGACTTTCAATAGTGAATAAGATGAAAGTCAAGTAAAGTTAAAAAAATGTATTTTTTTACGAAGATTTATTCTACTGTAATAAACTTCTTATATTATTTTGATATTATAATATTTTAACGCAATGAAAGAAAAATATAAATAGACAAGAATATTATTTCTATAATTTGAAAAAATATGAATACTATACTTTAAAATAAAAACAACTACTTATAACAATCGAAACAAAATTAAAGATAAAACAAAAATAATTATTAATTTCGTCATCTACTCAATGTGTTTTCTTATTCATTTAATGAAAATATTGCAATGCGAACAAATGAAAAATATTATATTGTCATTGTATGTGTTCTTAGCAATATTACATTGATTTTATGAAGAGAATAAAAGTATTTATTATAATTATATGTCATTATAAACAAACACCAAAAAATTATATAAGTGCATTTAAAATACATTTTCTTATTGTATTATCCACTTTTGTGGATAAATTGAAATCAAACTATAAATGATTATTAATTATTATCTAAAGCCTTTAATAAGCACAACATCGACTCATCATCTATTATTAGATTTAAAAAATTAACAATTCATTATCTTATTTCCCTTTTTCTTAAATTAAGAGACTGTCTCTTAATTTACTTTGAATTGTAACGCACTGAGAAGGATTCAAACCTTCAAACCAAAAAGATTCAATTTGTTTTCTAACTGTTTTGCAAATCAGATTTTTTTCGCACATTTTATAATATAATTATCACGCATCGATAATTGCGGCAGCTCTCAATTTAATTCTAGTATCATTTGATTTATCCCATCCTCCCTTGAAGCCTCTTACTATTACATATTATTTTAATTAATATTACACAGAATGAGATAAATTCGTTGATAAAAGAAAACACACAGTTTTAGAAAACACATACTGTTTTTTAAAAAGTTATGCAATATACAATTACATATTTTTTTGAAAAGCAACTATGTGTTTTACAAGATATTTTATATTTTATGTCAAAATATGACAGAATAAAATATAAAATATCTCGTAAACTATTAATCTCGTATACTATTAATTTTTTTAGTAATTCTAATTTTAATAATTTTACATTAATATTTTTAAGACGACGATTCCAATTATGGATCGAGTTCTAATTATAAGTCAAGTTTGCGAAATTAAATGTTTACAGATATGTGTATATATATATATATATATATATATATATATAAAATTACGAAATTTTTTTGCATTTAATTTTTTTTTTGTTATTATTATAATATGAAATCACTTTCTCAATCTTACTGATATTTAAGAGAAAAATACCAAACGTAACTTATAATAATTTCTTGAAATTATTGATACTCTTAGTAGATTATATTTGGTACACTATAATTTTGTATAAGCTAAAACAATGTGAATTTTAATACTATTGCTATAAAAATAATTTTATATTAAAGAAAATAGAGAGAAAATACATTAAACAAAATAATCGATAATTGAGACTTATATATTTTTTAACATTTTTTAATATTTTGCCAAAATTCACAATCAGTTTTATTGAATCTATAATTTTTTTTTAAATTATAAAATTTACTGCTTACATTCACATTAACAATCTTTTTATTTGTTTGAATAAATTTACATGAATTAATGAAAATTATTTTAACCTTAAATGACCCATAATTGAGATCGTCATTTTATATGCAGAATAATCAGAAGAATATTAGTTGCAAAAAATTATAATTCTATTTAAAAAATAGAATGATGTCCATGTGATCTTGAAAATTGATTTTACAATTATTTGTTCCCTTTCAGACTATATAACTTTTGTTTAAACACTTTTGATAAAAACTATTTTCCCTTTCGTTTTAAAACGTGTATACGGATAGTCTCAGACATATATTCATACTTATTATAAATTCTTAGTCTGTAATTCTTAGTTGTAGTTTTATTTAAAAAATGTAATAACATTAAATCATACTGGTTTTCGAAAACTTTTTATTGTAAATCAAAATAACATTTATCGCGCGAAAGATTAAGAAAATTACAGAAACTTCGCAACGAATACAATGAAAAGCGATGAATTAAATATTTTTTATCAAAGTCAGCATATAATTAACAAACAAGATTATTTGCAAAACTCTAGTTGGCAGTGATGAATCGATGCGAACTTGATGCTTACACGAGGCATGATACCTTTTTTTGTTTGTCTGAGATCTATGTCCAAGGATTTTCATTCACGATGCCTGCGTACACGATTCTAGTGACTTTTTCTTGGATACGAATTGAGTTTTAAGCCTTGTGTCTACGACGCTTGAGAAATCGAGGCGGGGGAAAGAATTGAGCAAGCGCATTGGTCAATTTGCCGAATTGTTCAAATTGCAATTTGTTAATTTCTTTCCCCGATCCGGGAACTCTCGGGACGATTTCTGGCGTCGTAGACGCGTTCGTGGAACCCCTGACGTTACGAGGCTTTTCGAGATACGTACGCTACTGCATTGCGCTGCTGAGCATGCGTGGAAAAATCCTATGATTTGGGATCACTGCCCTTCACCACTCATTCGCGCACGGTGAATCGTAGGTGTTGCTCCTCCACTGGGGTTTGCTGCATTAATTTCGCACGCGATTGCCGGCCCTTCACCGAAGATCCATTAATGGTCTCGCCGTACATTTCGCTCGCGTGCCCGGCGGTGTAAACAAAGTATGGAGACGTACGAGACTCGAGCGCAAGATAAACCGCAGGATGGAGGTAAAAAATTTCGTAACTACTCGCTCGTTTTGAATTTCGCATAAATTTCGTTTCAAATTACCCACGAAATTTCTTTTCACGCGTGTAAAATTTATTTGGGTTTTCACGTCGTCAAAATTGCATGCGATTATCAAGTTATCGCGCGTCTTTTTTACATTATCAGCGCTTGAACGCTATCGCTTTCCAATAAAGGTAGATGCGGATTATAGACAACATGGTAGTTGAACGCGTTTTCAAATGAAAACTCACTTTGAGGAAGCGAATTACGTGCGTCGTACGGAAAAAAAATTCACGTATTATGATAATTAACTTAAAGTTAAAGAGCACGTGTTGCATTGTTTTCGCGTAATCTTATGTGTTTTTGTATCTTTGCAAATGTATTTCAATTCGCTATCTGTTCTCTATTAACAATTCAGAAAATGGCGTTTTGCGCGTCAGTAATAACAGATAAAAACGCCAGAGTAAAAAAAAAATTGTTAATTGGAAAAATTAATTATTTTTGTTTGTAATAATTTATAGTTATTAATATAATACGAATTTAATGAATAATTAATAGAAGTGTGATTTTTTAATAAAAATAATTTTTAATTAAAATATTTTTGAAAAATATAATTTTATTAGATTATAATATTTCTCTTTTATCTGTTATTTAATAAATAATGTCGGTTTCTTTTTGTAGAAAATAGTATATATTTATTTATTTTAAATACATTATAATATAATATGTTTTTATTACAATGATATTTTATCAAGATAAAGTAAAAAGTCACAGTTCTACATATTAAATTTAGATTGAATAATATTTATATCAAATCATATAAAATTTTATATTTTAGAATATGCATTTGTTTGGCAAGACTACCTTGATGCTACAAAGAGTGTGGAAGTCCCACAGATTATGTTTCCTCATGTGGAGCTGACATTGCAGAACAGTATTGAGATAGGGATGTCACTAGAGGTACCAGTACAAAAAAATAATGACAAAGAGGAGCTATCATATTGGGTAGCTTCTATTGTTATGGCTTGCGGACCCTTATTGCGATTACGTTACTTTGGCGGTGACGATAGATCTTTAGAATTTTGGTTTAATCTTACAAAAGAGGCTGGTCATGAACTTGGTTGGAGTGCAAAAAATAATAAGAAATTAAAACCACCTGATATTATACTTGAGAGATCACCAGATTGTCTGGACAAATTGCATGAATTTCTGCTGACCGCACGTACACTCCCAGCTGAGATGTTGACAGGGGTAAGACACTAATATTTATAGAATTTTTTGCATTGTAATTAATACTTTAACATACTCTTTTTTTTTTAATAGGATGGTCTAAGTATGACAGATAGGATAAAACAGGGTATGAAGGTTGAAATAAGTGACGTGTTGCATCCATACAAGTTATGGGTAGCTACGGTAAGAACAGAATTAGGAATTGTAGAATTAGAAATGTTTAAAGAAAAAAGTATCTTATACAAAACTGTAAAATACAATGTAAAAATAAACAGTAATTCAAATTATTGTATAATAAAAAATAGTTTGTTCTTGTTCAATGTTTACTTCTGTATGCTCTAGTAATTAAAAATACATGGGATTACCATGTGTCTTGAAAATATTTGATGGTTTTTTTTTTTTCTAGATTATTGAAAACGTTGGAGGACGTCTTTTATTGAGATATGATACTCCAGATTCTACTCGCGAAGACTTTTGGATATTTTGTACATCTGAGCGTTTACATTCGTATGGATTTGCGTCAAAATCAAAATCCACTTGGTTTTTGGAACCACCTAGTTCGATAATCGATTTGCATACGTATGAAGAATGGAAGGAATTGTTAGAATCCAAACCGAAAGATTATGAACTAGCGGAAGAATTATTTAATAATAATGTAGATCATTCAAAGCATAGTTTTGTAGTTGGAATGAAATTGGAAGCTTTGCATCCAGCAGATCGAATGAAAATTTGTCCTGCTACTGTAACGAAAGTATTTGACGATATATATTTTCTTGTGACTATTGACATATCTGCTGGAAACTTAAACGAATCAAAAGATACATTTGCCTCTAATAATTCAGAAAATAATACATGGTTGTGCACTTCGGAACATCCATACATATTTCCAGTTGGATGGGCGCAAAAAAACAGTATTATGTAAATATCAGTAAATCATTAAGTAAATACAACGAATTATTCTTAAAATAATTTATTTTTTTAATCAGAATTCTGTAAAAAATATACCATTATATATAATTCCATAAAAAATATTTCTTTGCAAGTACTATATATTTTTATACATAATTTTTTTATCTTGACACTTTTTCTAAAATCTTAATCCATTGCAGGATTACCCATCCACAAGGTTGGACTTCGAAGACCGAAAATTTCGATTGGAATGAATATTTGGAAGCATTCCATGCTAGCGCAGCGTCTGAAAACTTATTTGGTGAACGTGCGAATGCCATTGAGGCAGGCTTTGAATGTGGCATGAGATTGGAGGCTATTGATCCAGAACATGAACATGTAATATGCGCTGCCCATATTAATAAAATCGTTGACAATCTATTATGGATAAAATTGGATAATTACGAGTATTTTCGGCCGGATCATATCGTCGACATGCATTCCTTGCACATATTTCCTGTCGGATGGTGCGAATCTAATCACTATCCGTTAAAACCACCAAATGACTACATAGAAATTTGTAAAAAATTAGAAACATCTGTAAAAGAGGAGAAGAAAACTAATATCTTGGACATACCGATATCTGAACCACGTTCTTCTCTCTGGTGTCCAAAAATATATTTTAATTATCGATGCTTCACAGGCCCCATGATATCGAAGGGTAAATTAGCGACTCTTCCAAAATCAGTGGGACCTGGGCCAGTTATATTAGTCATGCGGGAAGTTTTATCAATGATAGTATCTGTTGGATATAGGAGTGCTAGAATTTTGAAGGTTTTACAATGTGATACCAAACCAGATCCCGGATTTCACCTAGAAGTCTTAAAGGCAAAGCATAAAAATAATACATATCGTGCGAGTGTGGCTATTGTTACATCGGGAGACATGGTAACAGATTTTTGCAGAAATGTTTGTAAAAAATTAATGGTGTGTCCAAATTTATTCGGTCCGTTGCATATATCAGAAAACGAATGTCCAGATGAATGTTATAAAACATCAAAGACAAAATATAGTAAGTAATTGAATATCTTAAAGAAGTTATGTATTGCACATGTGCTTATTGCATTTATAATATTATATAATTAATATGAAATGCACACACACATATATACATGCACTATTGACATTTTCAATTTTTAGCGGCGTCAGTTGGAACTGGAAAAAGAGGAAAACCGAAAGGATATACGAGCATTATGGTGCAAAAACCAAAACCTTGGGGTAGAAGGCGCAAAAGGCGACGTGGCAGATGGGCAAATAAACATAAGGTTCACGAAGAATATGATCAAGAAGATGAAATGCCGTTTATGTCGTTAGATCTGGCAAAGCACATCTCAGAGAACCATGTTGAAGAGATATTCGATGGAAGACAACCGCTCTCAGAAATAGATATCATGATACAGAAAGGTTTAGAGAAATCCGACAAATCAGATGACTTTAAAACTGAAATAGCTTCTAGTAATGCATCGGAAGATTCTGGTAGTTCGTTCAACGATAGAAAGCCCAAGGATCGAGAGCTGCCCAGTCCTCCAAACTTAAATTTGAAGCAACACTCCACAAGATTCAGTCAAAGCACGGTAATCACTAGAGGGACTAAAAGAGATTGGGACACAAGCATAGAATCTGATTGTTCTGAAGCAGATGCCGAATATGTGAAAATGCAAAAGACACAACGACGACCAAAGACTCGAAAGCTCGATTCAAATCCGTTATATTGGAGTGTAGACGATGTGTTCCGATATCTTAGAAAAACAAACGACTGCAAAGATCTTGCATATCGCGTTAAGGAAGAGGTGAATATTTTATGTGTATCTTAATTTCGGAAATTAAAATTTTAATTGCGATTATAACTCATACTGATAATATCTCTCTCTTCATTAGGAAATTGATGGTCTTGCGTTTTTATTGCTGAATCTTCCCTCCCTTACTCAGCATATGAAACTACGAACGAGTTTAGCCATGAAACTATGTCGACATGTCGAACAAGTCAAAGTTACATTTTTTTTACGACATATTCATGAAGTAGAACCCGAGCAATATCAAATTGTTTAATCGATTTCTTTCCAATCGAAATAAAATTTCTTTACTCACAATGTATATTATATATACAGATAGCTGTATTAAATTTGTCAGGATTGACAAATTTAAATAGAATTCAATGTTTTTCAGTTAAAAAATTTTACGTCTTATGTAACATTATATTTATTGTTGTTATATTTTTATTGTAATCAGAAAATACAAACCTAATCTTTTTAAAGCTCGGAAGAAAAGTACAAGGATTGTAATTAAATTTTTGATCAGATTGTATATAAAATTATATAAGGTATATATGTAAGGTGTATGTATTCTCTTGTTTCAAAATGTATTTAATAAATCAAAAAATATGTATAAACAAATTTTCCTGTTCTTTTTTTATGAATACATAATTCCCAAATTTTGTTTTTTTAATCTAGAATATTTTTTTAAATTGAATCCAGATATTTTTTTGTTTAAAAATAATATGCAAGATATATCTAAAGAGTAGAGATTAAAAATAATAAAAATAAAAGACTACAATCAAGCTAGATTTTAATGCTAAGATTTATATAATAATTATTCAAAGTATACAAACGTTTCGATCTCTATCAGGTCATTTTCAGTGTGTTATAAACAATTAATGTGAGTCAAAAGAGTAAAAACATGGAAGTCAACTAAAAATCACAGAATTATAAGACATCATTATAAGACACACTCGTAAGCTTTGGTATAAATTCTTACTAAATACGCACGAAAGTCTTAATGAGTAGAGGAAGTTCAGATCGATATATAGCTATATGTAATAATATAAGTCCGATAATAGAAATTGTTTAATAATAATGTGCCGGAAGGTAAAATATTTTTTCAAATTGCGCTCGTCCTCATCAACTTTATTTTTTCACAAGCGTATTACGTAAAAGATCCTCAAAATATAATAAAAATTAAAATCAGGATTGGGCGTTTATGCGTTATACTTTACGCATATAATAATTTACATCCACATGTATACAATGTAAATTATGTTTAACGTGTCATCTATATAAACAATGATTATAATTTATGGATTATCGAAAATATTTTGTAAAAATATTGAAAATTTATATTTTGTTTGTAATTTTATTTTCTATTGCTATTATTTAGTTTGGATATAATTTATTTTATGCCACGAAAAATTAACAATGATTTTAAAGATCTTAATTTTATATCTGGAAAAGAAAAAAAATATATTGCAATTGTGAACTTTTAGATTTCTAAATGCAACTTCTTTACTCATTAAAAAATTCACAAATCAGCGTAAATAATAATATTTCAATTAATATTATATACATGCCAATTAAGCCTATTCTAAAATGGCATAAACGTAATCGTAAACTCGGTAAAAAAATTTTTCGTATATAAGTATAATATTATATACAAGATATGTTCTAGATCTATATATGTTTTTCTTCTCATAAATCGTTTCCGTTTGTATGTATTAACTAAATAATGATAAGAAGAAATAAAGAATAATGTTTAGCAAAGTTTTCATAAAAAGCGAAGTTTAAAATAATGAGAATAAATTGCTCATATATAAACAATCTTACAGAAAAATTATATATGATTATATGTATATGAGCAATTTATTTTCATTTTTTCAAATTTCATTTTTTATAAAAGAATGCTAAAATTGTTCTTTATTTGTATTCTATATGTATTTATATTTTATTTCTTCTTATTTAGCTTCTTATCATTATTTCGAAATCATTTTTGTGAAAAATTATAAGAAGGAAAACACATGTATATGAACATATTTTGTATATAATTATATATATTTATATATGAAGTGTTATATCCGTAAGAAATTGACCAATCATAGTCGAATGTGAAGAGAATAATCAACTGTGACTGATTAATTTTTTACGGTTACAACCACTTACGACTACATTTACACTATTGTAGAACAACCTTTATATTTATATTATATATATATATATATATATATATATATATATATATATATGTATATATCTTTTTATACAACCTTTTTTTTCTTTTATTAACAATCTTAAAAATTAATTACTTTCTTCTCTACTGTTCTTATTTAATTTATGATAACTTATATCACTTATATCGTTTATAAAAATATATTTGTACAAACGTTACGTAAACAAGCCATAAACATAATTTTGAAATTTGCAGTACGATCCAATTATCCTTGGAGTCAAAGTATTATCGGTAATTATCCCTGGAGCTCAATTAGTAATACCTCGTCGGTATACCATCCCTCGGTATAGTAAAACGTTACCGACGAAATATATCCGGTGTCTTCCTTATCTAGTCCTCCCAGACCGACGAGACACCCAGGGACACCGATCGCGGCGCGGCGCGGCACGATGCGTAATATACACGCACGCACACAGGTAAAACGTTTACACGCACAATAGCGCGGTACCGTACGAGCGAGCAACGGCGAGTTACGTATCCGAGTCGGTGGTTTTCGCAGTTTTTTCGACGATGCCCTGGTGATAGCGACGGATTCTCGGCACCGTGACCGCGCCACCGAACGGGATTCCAGGGATTGGTAAGTCCGCTGCGATCGAATCGACGCGTCCGCGAGCGACCGACGACGTATACGGACGATCAATGCGATCTCGCGGGTGTGCCCGCTTTTCGCCCTGCCGTTCCCGTTCCCATTCGCGTTTCTCGCCACCCGTTCGCCGCGCCGTGGACCCGTGATCGCCCTCCCGGCGACCGGAACGAGACGCGCCCGTTTCGTCGCGCGACTCGCAGGGATCGTGTCGTGTTCGATCGCGTTTCCGTCCCGCGAGAGATCCGCGAAGGACGAGTGAGATCATCGCGACGGGACGTCGTCGAACGACGCGACGACGCGTTTTAATCGGTCAGTGAGTGGCGTCCGAATCTCGAATCCTCCCGACGTGTCCCCGCGACGTCCGAGCGATCCCGCGGATATCAACGGACCCCCGCGTATGTGAGAAGGTACGTCGGCCCCGTCTCCCTTTTTTTTTTTCCTTCCCTTTTCCATCGTGCCGGGTGCACGCCCATTTTTTCGCGTCACCATTGGCAACCACCGTTCCCACAACATCCCGGCGAATTTGAAAATCTCGAATAGGTAATTGGGTCAGCTTCGATCTTGCGGCTGATCACGACGGGGCTTTTTAAGTGCACGCGCGTGCCCGTGTACATGAGCGTGTGAAATTTTGTGTTTACCGCATTGGCAAAAGCGCCACGGGGTACACGACCGCGGAGCGATGCATGATTAATTGAAGAAAATTCGTTACCGCGCTCGCCGGATGCGACGAATTTTTGTGATTATCGTTNAGCGAAATTGGGAGAATCCAAGTGCTGTTACACGTCGCAAGGATTTTCGATCTGATGTTTTTAAATTCTTCCAGTTTCAATAAGTATGTTACAGTAAATATAAATAAAATTTTAATTTTGATAAATATGTACAATCACTCAAGGTTTTAGGCTCTTAATGTTTAAAAGCAAAAAGTTAAGAGATACATTTTTTATTACTACACTGAGAGAAAAAAATTATTGCAATTACCATAATTTTACTAATTTGTAGTCATTTTCGATGCCAACTATAAATATAGTTGACACTGATTATTTGTGTTATCCACATTTCGGCTAATCATTATTTATTATTGTTTATATATTTATGTTTTAATAATGTAAGTTGCTGCTTCAACACTGAATTACGTTTATCACAACTATGATATGCATTCACACTTTTTTTAGTTATTATTATTACCTAAATAAATAAGTGAACATTAAGAAAATAGTTATATTCACTATAATTGTGATTGCATTTAGTACATAAAAATGTTTATTTTATTTATAGTTTTATTTATTATAGTTTTTTTTATAATTATACATATAAGCTTACTATTATTAACATTATAACAATAATAATTAAAAATGGAACTTTTGATCATAATTATTTTATTATGCAATTATGCCATAAATACCAAATATTCTCTTAAATTTTCTTTCAGTATAATAAATGTTATTATTAGTAAAATAAACCTGCTAAAACATTTTCGTAAAAGCATTAATTGATACAAATTCTTTGCATATCTCGTTAACAATGGTTGAACCGTATGCAATTTGATGTTCTTTGATGTTTTTGTTTAATTGAAATAAACAGACAAAAGAATAAGCTCTTTGATCATTCGATATCCGAAATAAATATTCATCGCAAAGATCTGAGGAAAAAGTTTTTCAAAGGTATAACGAAAAAGCATAAATATTTATATATTATTTGAAGAAAAATAATTTTTATTCGTTGCGATACGGTAAATTAGAATGTCACTTTGAATTATACCTTCTTTGTGTACGCTTTTGCTAAATTAGAATAACATTTGTTAGTGAAAATATCAATTATTCTTTAATGCTTACTTGTCTCTTAATTTCTTTACTGATAAAGTTATATATATAAATTATAAATCTATATGATCGCTTTTTGCTTTTACTGTAACATATAAACCTTCATTTTGCATTTTATCTTTTATTATTTTAAAAACTTGAATTTTTTCTTGAGATCTTTTTTGCGACTCAAGAAAATATTTCTAAAGGATCTGTTTTCACATATGTTGACCCTTGTCGACCTTTCCTCCAGAACCTTTTGTCACAATCGGATTGATTACTATTTAATATGTTTTCTCGTGCTATTTGATTATTATTTTAACGAAGGTCCGCCCTTTTTCAAGATCTCTTTTGAGTGTAAATTTTTTCTTTAATAGTTCTCGTCTGTCATACACGTTCAACACGATTCGGCATGCGTACGTATTCATCAGATATATGCTCGGCATATGTTCGTCATCGCCTTAGTAAAGTTTTCAACCAAAAAATGAGTCAGTTTCTTTTTCTTGTACTTTAAAATATTACATTGCGTCTTGTATGTAGCAGTACTTGGAGAAACACTCTGGGAAGCTTTTGCAGGCATATACATTATATAAAAGCTGTTTATAAATTATTAACATTTCTGCTTTTCCTGATTTTAGAGTGATTTTTTGAGCAAATTCCGATTAATTTATCAAGTAATATGTGTACTATTTTATTAACATGGATAGAATTATTAGTATTTTCTTGTTTAAAAACGCATGGAAAAAAAAATTAATACAGTTAGAAATTTCGCGTGAGCGATCCTGCCTGAATTAATCCTCGATTAAGTTAATCTGGATTTGGTCGAAGTTGCTCTTATCCCCTATATAATTTTCATCAAGAAAAACTTTTGATAAAAGAAATATTGTTTTAGCTTTCTAAATACGGAGTGACGATGAGATTTGCCGTGTGTATTGTTTCCACGTTGGTGCTTGGCACATCAGCTTTAAGTGAGTATAAATTTAATCGTCCGCAAATTTTTCAAATTATCGACCATATAGTTAAGAACTTTATTATATGAATTGCAATGGACCTTGCCATTAAAATTGTGATTTTTTATTTTTAATTATAGTACGTGTCCCGGATATTGTAGAAGGTGAAACACACTATTACAGAAAGCATTTTTTGTAATCATGCTTTCTATTATAAGCGATCTTCCACTCACGCAAGACATTTTGCCACAAAATAAATTCTCTACACAGGGCTGCTATGTTTTTATGTATTCACACATTTACATGTATACATGTGCCCATTTATACATTTCTCAGTATTTGTACATTCACGCAATTACGTTGGTGTATAGATTACCTTTGGCTGTTAAAACATACGCGAAACATTTCATAAGAGCATATTCGAAATCGTTTTTATGTAAATACTATTATTGCATATATATTTATATTATTGTACATATGCAATACAACATAATTCCAACAATACAACATAAATATAATCTAGTCCCAATACAACAATACATAAACACAACATAGTTCCAATATGAATTATAGAATATTATTTCTGTTAGATTCCAGATTTTTTGTTATTTTCAAAGTGTCTATATGTATCTGTATATATACTTTAAAAAATATTGATTTTTGTCCTATTGTATATCTGTCTTTCTCATTTTTTTTACATTCTCTTAATGTGATATTGTATTTATTTTAATTAAGTTATAGTAAGTTGTGGCTGTCTCTTATAATTAAGTTAAAAATCGTCAAGATCATCTCTCATAGCAAAGTCTCATTACATTAAATTATAAATGTCCTTTTTTTGTTTAGATTATATTTGTATGTTTCTCTTTTACTAGTTTAGTTTTAATGGCACAATTCTGGATCTAATATATTTTTTGTTTATTAGTTCAATCGCCGCCACGAATATCTAAACAGCCGCCAACGGATGAGCAGCTGTTTCAAGTGGCACAAACGAAAATCAATGAGAATGATAAACCATTTCTAATTGAATGCGAAGCGGAAGGAGAACCAGTTCCAACGTACGTATTTTTTTCTTTTTTCTTGTTTATTACATGTGGAATAAATATTACATATCTTCAAATCGCTTTTTGCACTGTCTGTTGCTATTATTAGTGCCTTCAAGTACTATCAAGGAAATAGCTATTATGTAAATATAACTTGTGACACTTAAGTTGCTCAAGAACGGAAAACGTACTTTCGGAATATCTCATTCATGAAGTTTCATTGTACTCACGTCGAGCTTATTCATCTCGCGCAAGTATAGAGATGCCGGTACTGGTCGATCTTATTACAAAGATGATCTCATAACTTTAGGATGTGTGAAATAATCATCATCACTGATGTATTTAATTGTATGAATGCTGCCGTAACTTTTTATATTAAAGATTTTATAAATAAAGACTGATATGTGGTTTTTACTTATAAAAAGGAATTTATTTATAAATAAGAAAAATCCAATTATAAAGTGTTGGAATAGAATAATTTATTTACTTTACTTTACAAAAAGAGACTTGGTTTAAACGTTTTCGTACGCATCCATTCTTTATTACAATTATTGACTAGCTAACAACTAATGACTCCGTACATGCAATGTTTTCACATTATTCGTATCTTGTCTAAACACAGCCTTTTACATTTAATCAAACATCTTCTCTTTTTTTGGGGGGGAATTACATTATTGCCTAATACTTGCACATAATCTAAACATTTTTTTAATATTTTCTTTTTGCTTCTCTCTTTTTACTTTCAATTTGATTTTTTATTCTTATTCTACATCTATGTTTTTATCTCTATCCTTCTTTTTCTTTTTCAGTTCTTTTTCTCTTCTACAATTTTCGCAGTGTGTTTTCTTTAACTATGTTTATCCTTCTCCCATTTTTTTCGTTATCACTACCTAATTCTTCGAACCAATCGCTTGTTCTATATAACATTCTTTTACATAGTGATCTACATATCTTTTTCACAAAATACACATCTATGTTTCTCATCTAACCAATATTGATTTGCTCCATATTGTCACATCTTAATTTAACTAAAGCCTTAATTCCTTCCCCCAGCATTAATTTTTCTAGATTTTCTTTCTTTAGATCTGAGCCCTCTTTTCTATCCCTATCACTTTATTTTTTTTTATTATACTTTGCGATTAAAATCCTACTATTTCTTTCACCGTCTCTGTCTCATATTATCTCTCATTATCTCTTTTTCTAAATTCATTCCATTATAAAACTTGTACGTTAAATTCATCATCTTGATCAATATTAAATCTTGATAATTTATGTACTTGTTATCACATAACATTTATCTTTTTCAACTTTATTATGTATTAGAAATATGATTTGACGCATATTACATGTAAAATAAATATTGGATTATTTGTCTATAATATTGGAATTCTATAACATTCTGGTATTGTATAATTTTATATAGGTATCATTGGGAAAAAAATGGGAAGAAATTTCAGTGGCCGGCGTATGATGATCGCATTTCTCAACAACCTGGTAGAGGCACTTTGGTGATCGCAAGACCGAGAGACGAAGACTTAGGACAATACCAGTGCTTCGCCCAGAATAATTGGGGCATAGCTACGTCAAATTCGGTGTTCGTTCGAAAGGCTGAATTAAATTCGTTTAAGGACGAAAACCCGATTACTTTAAGCGCAAACGAAGGTTCTCCCTTCAAACTTACCTGCCAACCACCCGATGGCTGGCCTAAGCCAAATGTTTATTGGCTGATTCAAGATATCACTGGTGGTATCAAATCAATCAATAATTCAAGAATGACTCTCGATCCGGAGGGTAATCTTTGGTTCAGCAATGTCACGAGAGAAGACGCTTCGGACGACTTTTACTATGCCTGTGCCGCCACATCTGTGTTCAGAAACGAATACAAAATAGGCAATAAGATTTTGCTAAACGTAATTTCTACGGGTGCGTCCGTCGGTCAGAACAAACATGAACCCGTAAGGCAATATGTCACCAGGAAAAACGAGGTTGCTCTGCGCGGCAAAAAGGTAGAGATGTACTGTATATTCGGAGGAACACCTTTGCCGCAGATAGTTTGGAGTAAAAATGGCAAATTGATCAGGCCGAGCGATAGAATAACTCAAGGAAATTACGGCAAATCTCTCATCATAAAACACGTCAATTTTGAGGACGAGGGAAAATATACCTGTGAAGCATCGAATGGAGTGGGATCAGCTCAGTCGTATACCATAAATCTACAAATAATGGCCATACCGTATTTCACTGTTGAGCCGGAATTTGTGAACGCTGCAGAGGACGAGACTGTGGTGATCAAATGCGAGGCCACCGGAGTGCCCAGTCCCGAGATCAAGTGGATTTGGAATGGTAAACCAATAGCCAATGCAACAATGAACTCGAGAAGGAAAGTCACGAAGAATTCCATTACTATCGAAAAGTTGGTGAAAAATGACACGGCAAATTACGGGTGCAATGCTACCAATTCGTTAGGATACGTTTATAAGGACGTATATGTAAACGTATTGGCGCTTCAGCCGGATATCACGCAACCACCCACGAACTTAAGCACGGTCGACGGTAAAACCATTCGAATTACATGCCGTGTTTTCGGCGCGCCTAAGCCCGAGGTTAAATGGATCAGGAATGGGCAAGAATTAACTGGTGGTCGTTATAAGATTCTGGATGTAGGTGATTTGGAGATCGAGAATATAATATTCCTGGACGCCGGTATTTATACGTGCCATGCTGCCAATAAATTAGGCGCGGTGAATGTATCTGCTAGCTTGATAGTGAAAGAACACACTAGAATAACGGATCTACCGGAGGACTACGAAGTCGCAGCGGGATCGACTGCCACATTTAGGTAAAATTTCGCAAAAAATATTAAAATCTCGATAGATGCAAAAATAAATCTGTAATCTTCTGAGGGTGAGAAAAAAGTATGGAAACCCTGAAAAATTTCGAAAAATATAGTTTATGAATTTTACGAATCAATTGGTGTAAAGAAAACACAGTTGCTTTTAAAAAAATTATATAAAATTTGTATGCAATTACATAATTTTTTTGAAAAGTAATTGTTCGTTTTCTTTACATTAATTGATTCATCTCATTATTATTCTGTGCATCAACTGATTCATTATTTTGTGCATAGTATTGAGATACAGTTACCAAAAAATAAATAATTTATAAGATATTTTACATTTTACGTCAAAATGTATGAACTTCGTCAATATCTCCAAGAGTACTTAATCAAAAAGAGTTTGTAATGTTTTGAAAAGTTCTCAAGATCAGCTACAAGAATATGCAATAAAAAATGAGGATTTTTATTTAAAAAAATATCTTGACCTGATTTTGATTTCGCCACCAAGGTCAAATTGATAAAATCAATAAATAGATCTTTTACAACTTGTCTGAAATATTTTTCTGTACCATTTATATTTTTCGGGATTTTTTAAAGATTTCCATCCATTTTTTAAGGTTTTTCTCTTTTTTCTCCTTGTATAATTTAGAAAATCTCGCTTAATTTCTGTTCTGTGTTTGTCCTAGGTGCAATGCTGTTACTGATCCCAGTCTGCCTCTGATCATAGACTGGCTGAGCAATGGCGAACCAATAGATTTCGAGATGGAACCGAGATTCATACGAAGTACCGATTACTCTCTGATGATCACAAAGACGACCGAATTGGATTCTGGTGTCTACACTTGCGTCGCCCGCACTGATCTCGACGAAACGAGAGCACAAGCGACGCTGATAGTTCAAGATGTACCTAATGCACCAAGATTAATCGGTATCACTTGCATGTCCAAATCGGCCATTCTTCGATGGACACCTATGGGAGATAACAGAGCTCCTATTCTACGTTATACGATCCAATACAATACCAGTTTTACACCGGATACTTGGGAGATAGCCAAAGATAACGTCCCAGCTACGGATCAATCGTACGAAATGTCTATGTCACCCTGGGCTAATTACACATTCCGTGTTCTCGCATGGAATAAAATAGGTAAGAAAACTTTTAAAAATTAAAAGGTTATTTTAAGTGAATAATATATAAGCATTATGCATATACATACATATATATATATATGTCACATATAATTTAAGTATTAATTACACGGTTTTCAAATTGATTCACTGTGACTATTATTTTATCTTCAGAATAAATACGTTATAATATATATATTGCTTTCTAGGCACTTCTCTACCATCGTCTCACAGCGATGTTTGTACCACCTTACCGGACGTCCCTTATAACAATCCAGACAATGTCATGGGCAAGGGTACCACGCCACAAAATTTGGTCATTTCGTGGACAACCATGCCACAGATAGAGCATAATGGTGCCAAATTTGAATATAAAGTGTTTTACAGAAGAGATATACCGGGTGAAGAATGGATTACACATACTGTACATGATTGGAAGAAAAATACTTTTGTAGTGGAAAATCAACCTACTTATCAGAAATATAAAATTAAGGTCGTCGCAATAAATGAAAAAGGAGAATGTCGAGTTCGACCCGAGGAAGTTACCGGATACTCTGGAGAAGACGGTAATCCATTTAATTATATAAAATTGCTTAACTTGATTATGTATTTAATATACTAACAATAAGAGTAATTATTTTAACATTAATAATCGCGTAATATGAATTTGCAACTCATAAAAGATTAAATCGCTATTTCAGTACCCCTACAAGCACCTGGCAATTTTACCGTGATTGCCGTAAAATCGAGTACATCTGCTCAGTTGTCGTGGAGTCCAGTACCTGTGGAGTCGGTAAGGGGCGAATTGCGAGGATACAAGATTCAAACGTGGACGGAGAAGGACAGTGAGAAAGGAATGCGTGAGATTGATATTCGTGGAAATACAACGGAAGCGTTAATCTCGAAGTTCGTTCCATATAGCAGAAATTTTGCGAGAATACTCGCTTACAACGGCAGGTAATAATATTTCAGTTATATATCGTCGTTTTATTTTATTTTATTTTATTTTGCTTCTTGTGCTTAAATAACATTCGTTTTGTGCAGGTACGACGGTCCTGCGTCCGAAGCTTTAAACTTTGTCACACCGGAAGGCCTACCAGGGACAGTTCTCAGTCTAGAAGCATTTCCTATGGGATCCAGTGCACTGTTCCTAGTGTGGTCGCGGCCCGCGGAACCGAATGGTATTTTAACCGGATATAAAATTTATTATCAGGTTATTAACGGCACGAAGTTGGGAAAATTACTCGAGAGAAAGCCGCATGTTATGGATCCACAAGCTACGAGTGCCAAATTAGCCGCATTAGCACCTGATACAATATATCGCGTTCACATACGTGCCACAACCAAGGTTGGTGAAGGCAACGAGTAAGTATCGCATAAGCTACAAGAACAAAGTTAGTAATAGTTGTAAAATAAATATTATTTTATGTCATTTTATGTATATTACTTATAATTTTAATTTATAGCTATTTCATCGAGCAAAAGACAAGAACATCTCAACGACCTGATATTCCACAATTTGCATGGGAAACTGTACCAGTGGAGAATGGATATGCAAACGTAAGGATCACTTGGCTGCCGAATTTGAATGGTAATCCGGGAAGCCATTTCTTCGTTAGGCATAAGCTGAAAGGCGAAACAATATTTTTATCGACAGAGCCCGAGTTTCAATCGAATATTATTGAGGTATGTTTATGGTAATGATAAATTTGTGCATAACACATTTTCTGATATCTAACGAACCCTATTAATCAGAATTTTTGGATATATTTTCTGTGTTAATATTAAAGTCTTAGATCATCATGCCTATATTAATAGTGTGATTAGCATTAAATTCGCATTTGATGTATTGTACTTAATTGCATTCTAATATTTATTACAAACAAGATAAATAATTAATTATACGATTAATAAAAATTACTAAATTATACAGGTTCGCGGTCTTCAAAGTGGTGAAGTCTATATAATGTCAGTTGTCGCTGTCGACGGAGATTACATGAGCGAGAGTGCTTTTCAAGAAGTAGAGACGAGTAGCGAAGGGCCCATTATTCAACCGAAAGAAAATGTTGCGACGGCCGGCTGGTTTATAGGTAATGCTTTTTTTTAACTAAATTTTTAGATCAATCTTTTATTGATATATATTAAATTCGTGATATCTTCGCAGGAATGATGCTAGCAATCGCCATTCTCCTTCTGGTGCTAATAATCGTATGCGTGATTAAACGAAACAGAGGCGGAAAGTATGCGGTACACGAACGAGAATTGGCCGCTGGACGTGGGGATTATCCCGATGAGGGTGGATTCCATGAATACTCGCAACCATTGGACACCAAATCGGCTGGCGGACGCGCGTCCCTGGCGTCTTCTTCTCATCAGGATGGTAAACATCCTGAATCCGATACCGATTCCATGGCAGAATATGGTGATGGTGATACAGGTAATCGGTTTAGAATTCTATAAAATTTATTAAAAATATTTATAGGATTAGAAAATTCCTTGATATATAAAAGTAGCAACATAATTAAAAATATCTTCTCTGCACGTTTTTTCGAGTATCATGATAATTAGTTTATACGTGTATACATACTACAATCAAATCCCTCTAATTTTAAATCATCGGACTCAATTAATCCTCTATTCTCAATTTTTTATCTTATTCTAATAGTATGCACAGAACATTGTGCTATCAAACTATATAGAAAAATCTATATTAAAAAAAAAGAAAAGAAAAACAGAAGGTATAAGTTTGTATAATTGTAGCAAAAAGATAGTAGAAGGAGAAATGCAAAAACAGAAATTGAGTTAGTAGATATCAGTTGAGAATAGAGGAGTTAAAAAAAGGAGTTTGGAAGAATTTGGCTTTTATAAAATATGGTACGTATTGTTGAATTATTGTTGCAAAATGAACAAATGCATCAAATTATTTTCAAATTTAATATTTTCATAATATTTTTAATTCGTATAGAGAGCATAATAAAAGAGCGAATTTCATTTTATGTGAGCACAGCTGAGTTTATTTTCACATTTATTTAAAGCTTGTATCATATATATAATCGCTTTTCCTTTTGTATACACTTTACAGCCGCAGTTGCATAATTTGTATTTGTTTATATTTGTTTTAGACTATTTTATTTTTAATTTGTTATATATATTTCGTTATATATTTTATTTGCTTTATTGCTTGACTCGATACAGAGGGCATGAACGAAGATGGTTCTTTCATTGGTCAATATGGCCGACATCGTAAGCAGGAACCAAATTCGCAAGCATTTGCCACTCTAGTCTAAGGTAAGTTTAACATGTTCTTAAAATAGAACAGTCGAAATATGAAAAATATTCCTAAACAGGAATATTCCTAAATTTCTGAAACGGATTACTGTTCACCTTTTACATTTCTTTTATTGACAACTACTTTCCAATTTGTATAAAACTGAAACATACAGGAAGTGAGGATCAAGATTGATTTTGCCGAATACCAATCGACCAGTCTTGTACAGAGTCTCCTCAACATTCTTTTAACACTTAATTCGCTGCATTCATTTGTTTTACTGAACTAATTCGAAAATTAACATATTTGTATAACATCTGATAAAATAAAACTGTATGATGATAGTAGTGTCCATTATTAATTTTAAAAAAGAATTGTATGTATATACATAACGTACATATATGCATATTTTTATATATTTTCTATACATGAATTGTTTGTTCTAGGGCGCTTTACGGAAGATGGATCCTTCATCGGACAATACGGACCTAAAGGTAGACCAGAAGAGACACCACCTATTCCAACTGGTACTATGGCCACGTACGTGTAACATCCGCAACTAACTTAATCAAAGCCGCATAAAAGAATTTTTTTCTCGTTACGGTTAAGGATCTCTCGATCCTTAGCTATTGCAGCAGCTCTGCTATGCACCTTGCGCTGGGCGCAATGTCCAACACTATACTGCCAATTAGACTCTTGGATTTTGGGTTTTATAGTTTCTGTAGAAATCATGACTATCTTTTACAATCATTCAGAATAGATTGTCACTATGATTTTGAAATTAAAATACTACAAACATTCCAAATTTTTTAACTAGAGTTTTTTACAATGGAAATAGTAAAAAATTTAATTTTTTGTTATAATGATTATTTACTTTATATATTATCACAAGTGCTGAGAGATCAACCATATCTTTATTTTAATTATAAGACCCAAGAACATTATAGGTGTTTCATAGCGTGCAAGCTATTTATGGAAATAGTACTGTTTCTACAGTACTATTCTAGCATTAGAAACTATTCTAGCATTGACGTAATATCTTTGACAAAGCCAGATTGAATTTGACACTCCGATTGGTAACAAGATAAACGAATTGCATCCATAAATTATTCCGTGCAAATGTGAAGTACTTTCAAGATTACATGTAGTATCTAATGTTTTCTACAACATGATTTCTAAATTTCACGCATTAGTTTCTATTTTACGAACGTATGTATATCTTTTAATATAGACAAATGTTTATTGTAATTAGAATAATTTGGAAACTGATTTCGTTAAAAATAAAGGTTGCTTATTTTCGTACAAGTATTCAAGAAAATCACCTTCAAAATAGTTTGTTTATTTATGCCAAAATAATTTCTTTGTTTATAGCCATTAGAAAATGTATTTGCTTTATATGCATAAATAGAACTAATTTATTAATATTAAAAATAACAGATGATACAATTATACCCGCGCGAGTTTTGTAATATATTAAAAGTATGATTTCTGATTTTTTAATCTTAAGGATGCAGTATATTAATGAGTGACGCTGCATATTTACATGCAATCTGGAAAATGAAGAATTACTATAAAAGATAGTGTCGCAATCTGACTTCGACTGATTTTAACTTTAATCTTATGGACGGTTACACTAAGAACATTAGCCGCGATCAATTTTTACTCTGCCGAAAAAGGGCCAAATCTAAATGAACGAATAATAATATATAATTATCATGCACTTACACTTTCATTATTAACAAATACACTTTACACACACGTGGACGCGTGTATGCGCGAACAATAAGGATATGCGAGAGATAGTAAAGAGTAAAGTAATATTAAAGAGAAGATTGTATATGCACTATAAGTAGATAACAGAAATCGCAAGGCCTCTATAAGTAATTGTTGCTTTTGTATGTGAAACATGCTTCGACGAAAATCCTTTTATTTTTATGAGAGTTTACTTTGCTTTTCGGTAATTTTATTGTAATTCAATAATTATAAGATTATAAATGCTATATGATTATTTAACATATGAAGATATTAAATATATAAATATATATGTAGAAAGAGGGCGAAAGAGAGAGAAAGAGAAGCAGGAAAAAGAGAGATACATTATAAATATTATATATATTAATTATGAATTATTATTGCGAGTAACTCTTAAAAAAAACGCGACGATCGTAACAGAGCAACTATAATTATTATTACTTAGTGTATGGGATGTTAAAATTTGTTTAGACTTTTAAGTACAATTTGTACAATTTGTTTACATAACCGTTAAGTTAATGTAGTCAATGCGATGTACAGGTTGTCTGCAAAAGTGTCGCAAGCAAATATGTCAGGTACAAAGATAATGTGAAACAAAGATAGGTACAAAGTGTATAATATTTATGATACATATGTGCGAAGAATCACGAAATATAGTATTCTTAAATGATATATCTTATACCGGATAGGACAAGATCTTTTCACGATAAATTCTTACGAAGAACGTCCTTATGCTGAATACAGAATTAGTCTTCTAATATTGAAATATATTTGTTACGGAACTTTTTTGCCGAACATCCTGTACAAGTGACTTGGACGTCACACAATTAAGATTTATTTTTAATTATTGGATCGAGTCTTAAATAATTTCTATCAAATATTCATCTTTTTTTTCAAATGAATCACCATGAATGACTTTTATTTTTTATTAGCTTATAAACATGCCTTCAAATTTTTAAACATGAACGGTGGATTACCTTATGACCCTGATGATCGGAGATCATCGGATTACTGAAAGGAAAAAGAAAAAGCGTGAAATGTAATTTTAAAAAGGATACCTAGAAAAGTGCCATTCGCTATGTGATGCTTTGAGAATTCAAATAAAGGAATAAGCGCTATAGCGATAACTGAAAAAATATTCCGTACATTCTGTGGTGACGACTTGACCAGCGTGGAACCTGATTCCACGATTTCTTTTCAGAGGTATGATTTTACAAAGAATCATGCTATATAATCACATTTTAGGACATTTTAGTAGAAAAGCTAAACAGATAGATATCCTATGTGAAAGTAAAGAAAAAGGATAGAAGTTACTTATGACTCGACCCAATGGTAATATTGGCTTATAATAAGAAATGAGCGTTTTTGCATTATTATATGTCCGTTATGATGTTATTACATATTTGACGTTAAAAAAGCTTACGTTAATTAGATAGACTAAACTTCTAGGCGGTTGCGATGACAAAGACTGGACAAATGGCGTCATACTCAATCAAAGAAATTACTTATAAATTTATGCGATACTAATTTTATAGATTTATGATATACATATATATCATAAATGGAACGTAATGGCGAACGATATTAACGATACGAGGCGATCTAATTGCATAATTATATAACCATGCAATCTCTGAACTTGCAATCGAAACCGCAATTACATAGACAAATGTAATCGGATTCTTGGATCAATATCCTAATGTATAATCGCTAGCAATAACCGTGGCGAAATTGACGACAAAAGTCGATGTCCGAATCTCGATGTCCAAGTCACACATATACAACATATTCACACGAGCGCGTTTACATTTTTAAAGTATTTTTCTATTGCGCTAGCCTCGATATTCAATAAAATAGCGAGATTCGTTCATTCTGCACGTTGAACCATCAGTTAGACGCGTTGAGAACTAATGTATACATATATATACGTATATATACAAACTTCCAATACTTTCGCACGAGCAACTCGTACTTTCGTACGTTGTATTATTCTTTTGTATTTCTTTTCTTTTTTTTTTATAATTTTATACTTTGTATAGAAAATCATTTGCGTTTTTTGCGCGACCGTATCTATAATAGACGCGCGCTTTGCGGCAGCCATCAGTCTTTTGACTGAATTTCCGAGGTATCTCTATTATCTCGACGGAGGGCAAGAATATCTACTGCTATTCTGCTTGATATTAAATTGCGTTGACAAGGGAAACGATTCGTGACTTATTAGAGTGTTCATTGTATAACGAGCACACGTTATACACGTTGTACTCCGAAAAAAATGTAAAGTCTTGACTCTTCTTATAGCGCATTTTTATAGCGAATTTAAATTATTTCGTAATATACAAAATGTTCGATTAACTCAATCGTGATCATATCGACTATTCTGTTGTTTAGTGGAACAAATCGAGAATAGTCTTATCAAGTCATTGATAATTAGCGATAGATAATTCCTATTAACGTGTCCCTCAACTTTTCGACTTCATCGAATATTCCTTATTTAAAGGTATTATTGCCGTTCCAGAACGACTGCTATAAAAAGAGTCAACGCAGAAACGATGAATCTCAATGACGTAATTCAACGTGTGCCCGTTTGTCGTGCGAATCTCCTTCATTGTATATTATGCTGATATTACTAATGTGCCGGTGTGTTTTTCGCCGTTTATATATTATATATGCAGCTATAGAAAATGTACATTCTCGCATCGGCATCACGGTTTTAAATAATTTTTCTACGAGATAAAGAAAACTCGCAAAAAAGAGTCCAGAAATACAGATGATGTGCAGGGCTGTCCATCCACTCGTGGCGCTTTGAGTGATCAGACTTGGAAATCACGCAGAAACTACAAATAATACGAAGAGGCACGACATGGCCTAACTTTCATCATGAACATTTTCGTCCACAGGCAAGAGAGTCATTGTATAATCGCGCGATCGGATGGATTCCCTTGTTCTGAATCTTCTCATCTTCTCGTAAAGCAGCAAATACCAGAGACCAGATATCACTACGTTGTATAATTAAACGAATAATCATGTTTCTTTAAGTTACTACTCATTTACGAACGCGATCGCATTGATACGCATCCCGATATTTGTCCGCATAACTCCCATGTCTAAAGTAAAAAGAAAGAGAATAAAAAAAACCAAGAGGAAATTCACAAAAAATGAGTACGATAGTTCACTCTACCCGTTGACGTACACGTATATAATTTCAATAATTTCAGTCAGTGATAATTCCGATTAGTCCTGGCACAATAAAATTGAATTTATATAATAATACAGATTGTCGCTTTAAACTTCAATTTGCGTTTGGCTTCAAAGCGCGTTCAGAGTTATTAAAATTATCATTTTAAAGTTATTAAACATTATTACTTGCAATAAAAAAAATTATAAAAAAATTTTATAATTTAATTTCTTATTTACGTTTATTTTACACACACACATATATACATAGAAGTAATAATTTTAAATTACAGGTATAATTTTAAACAATTCAAAATTCTAATATACAATATTTATATATGTTACAAACATCTATTATTTATTAACATGTACGTATTATATATATATATATATATATATATATATATACACACACACACACACACACACACACACAACATATATATAACACATATTTTATATATATAAAATATACATTACATATTAATACTACATACATAATATAATTTTAAATGTGTATTGTGTTCATCTTGTACTTCTTATTTTATTTTCATACAAAGTTCAGGTAGCTTTCAGTTTAGATAGTTTATTTATTCATTCTCGAGGACGACTACATTGTTCTTAAGAATAGAACAATCGTCAGATTTAATTCTATTAAGCGAGACAGAAATCGAGCAGACCGATAATGCGATTATGCCGGACAGGTTTTTTGTGTCCGTGTTCTCGATCTGAGCTACTACGGGTTCTTTCTTCCTCTCCTTCGTCGCGGTTACAGACGAATAAAAGATCGAGGGAGAATAAAGGGAGGTACAATCCGAGCCGCGTCCACAGAAATATAACTGCGCTAAACGAACACATGCATCGAACGGTAACTTTTTGATCGCTCGGCCGCAATATCGCTTAACATTGGACAAAGATATCTTGAAGCTTGAGAATCTATTATTATCTGAGATTCAATACGAAAATTATCTAATCTAACGAAGACAAATTTCGTTTATGCAGAAATACATCCTTTTCTACTTAGCAAAAGCAATAATTAAAAACTAAATATAAAAAATAGATGGAATAAAGAAAAATCAGATATATTAAATGAAGGGTACTCTATAGTTCTTCCACAGGGGGTTGCTATATTTTTATATATACTTGATGCAAAACACTATCATGTCTCTTGATTCTACAAAGAATTTCGAAAAGAATATGAATATTCTCGTTAAAGTGAAGAATTTAAGGCAGAAAATTGACTGAAAAATCCACATTTCAAGGGAAGTGAGAGAAACTCTGTATAGCCATGAAAATTTTAAGAGAAAATAAAGAGATAGTGATTCATAAAGTTGACCAAACATATTACACAGCACACAACAATATCTGCAACTGATTTGAATGATGAAATTAACGAATTGTGAACAGCCGTTCATCATCAGCATACCATGAATATCTATAATCTTACTACAGATATATCTTCGTTCATGAATTTTCCAAAAGAAATTCATAATAGCGATACGATTCGATCGATTTCGTGAGTCGCTGTGTCCGTCATGCGCAAAGAGTCTACGATAATACGTACGACCGATCTCCGATCCCATGCGCGTCATACACGGGCTCGCGAGCTGGAAAGCGACGAGCTATAACAGCGTCCGCGAGCGAGCAGGCAGGCAGCGCCGGTTTATTCCTGATCGAATGTTTTTGCACGGCCGCCGCAATCCTAATTGAATTCGCTGTCGGCCGCTCTCACGGAGCTGCACCAAGAGCGGTAGAATCATGCGCCGTATATACACGAATTTACGTCATATGACGGTGCGATAGAAAGGCGCGTGAAAACGAGAAATAATACTACTTAAAATTTAACTTCTCTTTTTTTTGCAGAAGTGACAAAAATGTTCTAAATTCCCGCGATTTAAAAGGATTGAAAGATACCAGTCTTAGATTTTTCCTTTTTGCAGGTGTGATACTCGCGAAGATGGTATCGAATGTTTTACGAAGATAAAATTATTAAAAAATATATCTGTGCGATATCGCCTTTCTTGGTACAGAAAATCATCCTGTCAATACACAACTTGTGCTTCTTCATATAAAATTGTTCGATTGAAAAAACGAATGAGAGAAAGCGAACATTAATAATGCCATTCCCAATTTAATTATTTTTATAAAAAGAATAAAGATGTCTATATAGATATATTTTTAATTTTATCTTCATAAAACATTCGATATTATATTTGCGATTATCACCTGTAAAAAGTCCAAGACAACTTATTATTTTCTAATCACCAAATCGCGAAAATTTAGAAGCACATTTTTATTCTTTTATAAAAATGATATATATGTGTGTGTGTGTGTGTGTGTGTGTGTGTAGCTTTGTTTGATATAGAAAATCACAACATCCAGTCAATATGCAATTTATGCTTCGTATAGTTGTCCAACTGAAAGATGAACGAAAGCGAATATCAGTAATGCCATTCCAAATTTAATTGTTTTTATAAAAGGAGCAAAAATATGCTACGAAATTTCTACGATTCCTACGAAAGAATGATTAGAAAATAGTCTTGGATTTTTCGCTAGATCTTTTTACAGATGATAATCGCAAAGATGATATCGAATGTTTTATAAAGATAAAATTATTTATAAATATGTTGTATTTGTGATATCTCCTTGATATAGAAAGTCAACATCCTATCAATATACAACTTCATAAAATTGTCCGATTGAAAAACGAAAGCGAAAAAATAGTGCCGTTCCAAATTTAATTTTTTTATAGAAACGGAAAATGTGCTTCTAAATTTCCTAGATTTGAAAGAATAATTATAAGATATGTCTCAAAATATCTTAGATTTTTTTTTTGTTATAGACTATTTTACAAGCAATAGTCGCAAAGAATGTTTCATGTCGGTGAAATTTTGGAGTTGGACGTTCTAGAACGTATGTTAAAAAATTTGGCTCAAGAATATCTTTGGAATATTCACGATCGTAGCGCATGTGCCGGAAGAAGAAAGACGAAGCAGGAAGAAGACGAGAGACGGAAACCTCAGCCGTAGGATAACAATGGACCACTTGTTAAATAGCCCATCCCTCGGCACTGGGGATACAACGGATACTATTGGTTATTCATTGGGGCCGGCTCTTAAGACCGGCTATCTCGCCAGATCGGTCTAGAAATAGATCTGATCCAGTTATTTCCGATTATCGATAAATGCAAACTTTATTATCAGTCTCGGGAAGTTGTCGCCTCGTGAATTTTTCACGTATGAATTTTTCTACGCTGCAAATGGGATTCTGCGAAATCAACTTCGTGGCAGCCTCTTCAAATATATTTGTGGCAACAGAAATAATAGTAAAAGTAATAAAAACAAAAATTAAAAAATCCTCTGGAACAAGGAAAATAAAATTAAAAATGATGTATTAATTAAAAAAACGCTTTTGCCTATTTCAATTATATTCAATTATATTCAGTTTTAATTAATATCAGCTCTTAACGATTTTCTACCTTCTTTTTAACTTGGATCAATTTTTTTATGTGCAGAAATATTCATAGTAATTTAAATATTTTACGTCGGGCAGAATAATGATGCAAGCGCACGACGGACGAATTTATGACACGGAAGTAAAATTCAATTGTCGACAATGTCGACAAGATATGAGAAATGGAAGAGAGGGAAAACACAAGAGGTGAGCAGGAGACGAGAGAGATGACAGAGAACCGGCGGAGGATCGAACGAAAGATGTTAAAAAACTGGTTCTCTCCATCAAGATTTCTTATCATTTTCTTAGTTAATTTGAATTTCAATATTTTCGCGTATTTGTACGTGTACAGCTTTTTGATAAAATCCTTCTAAATTTTCTTAATAGATGGGTATCAATTAAAAATTAAAAGGAATTAGTTCTCGATTTATGGCAAATTAATCTATAAATAGCTACAAGAAAGCGTGACTTGAAAAATATTTTCTCAGTTTGATTAACAATGAAAAGAGAAAAGAAGTGAATGAAGAAGTCGGGCAGATATTTTGGAGTAAAATAAAAAGAAAAATCGTTAGAAAATTGTAAGAACAGTGTTATAATTTAATCGAACGAATGTTATATTTTTAAAATTGTCTTAAATTGCATTCTCAAAATTGCAAGTGGCCTAAAAATTTGAATTAAAAGAAGTTAGAAATAACTCACATAGACTAAATACTCTCTTCAAATCCTTCACATCGGAGATTATCGGTTTGATTTGAAATAAATGTTCGATTTAATTTTAAATTCGTTACTTTTATTCCTTGCTTCTCGCGCGTGAGTTTGATGTATACTATTCATTTAATTAGATGCAAGTGTAAGCCGAATCTTTATTAATCTTTCTCTTACGTTACTCAGCAAATATTTAATGGATTTCGAAAAATTTTAAAATTTAGTATAAGTATGTTAGTTTAAACATCGGTTAAAATTTAAAAATTTAGTGTAAGTATATGTTAATTTAAAGCCTACGTTCGCGTCGAGAAATTCAGGATAGATTTCTAATTACACTTCGTAATTTATGTAAAATTTTATTATACATACGATAACATTTAAAGAATTAAAACACACACACACACACACATACATATTCTAAACATTAAAATACATGACATTCATTAAAACGCACAGCACGTAAAATTAGAAGCAGCATTCTGTTTTGAATTCCGTCGCAAATTAGAGATCGTTTAAACCGAGAGAGTAAAATAAAAGGCGCACACGCGCGGGAGAGAGACGCAGGCGAAGCAGACTCCGAACATATTGTGCACGCAGCCTTAACTCGCTCCCCGGCGTGCCCCGAGTCCGTCTGCGAGATCTCTATCTCGCTTCACGGAGGGGTTTTGCTACTCGCTTCGCATGCCTCGACTCTCATTGAGAGTCAGTCAGTCAGTCAGTCAGTTCGCCGAACGCGGTTCGCGTGCATCATTACGTATCGCGCGCCGTTCGTAAACGACAGGAGAATTCGCGCGCGCCTCTCTCGCTCTCTTTCTCATCCCTTCTCGCTTTTTCCACTTCTCTCCCTCTCTCTTTTTTCCCCCTATCTGTTTTACCGATCGAGGAGGTGGACAACCGTGCGTTGAAATCACCGCGGGCTCTCCGGCATCTTCGCCGCGGAGAGGAGACGCGCGTCCCGTGAAATCCTCCGATCGCCAACGGCACGCACGCCGGCACGTTGAACCATAGGGAGGCGAGATAGGGGACGTCGCGCGTTAAATAGGGAAGGGACGGGTCTTCTCACTGGTGCGCGTGCAACACCTGGCAGCGACAGCGGCAGCGGCAGCGGCGACAGCGGCAGCGGCGGCTGCGGCGGCAGCAGCGGCGGCACTGAGCGGCACGTCGCGGCCAATTACGATGCGATCGGCTGCGGCCAGTGCGGCCGCCCTGGCCGCGGCGGTGGCGCTGGCTCTTCTCCTGGACGCGACACTCGCCCGGCACCAGCACCGCTCCAGGAGCTCCGGCCACAAGCCGGCCGGTGACATCTCTCTCTGGATCGATCAGCAACAAGTCAAGATGTTCAGCGGTATAGTTCACAGATGTTGAGTGAGCCCTTCGGATTTCTTCTCCCCCCCTAGCCTGATACGTGACCCCCTTTCTTCGTACCATCGCTGCTCCGATTGCTCCACTTGACATGTATAAGATTCGATAAGTTCGGTGCGAAAAGTATCGTTAAATAATTAAGTTAAGGAAAGAGAGAGAGAAATCCGACATTATTCGTGGTATCGTCGATAGAACGTCGATGTTTTTGCGATATTTAGACATGATAAACACATGAATGTAAAATGATGATCTGAAACTGTTTTCATGGCTAATGCAGGGCTGGCAATGGAAATATACGCGATTTCGGAAGGCAAAGTGCTCAGTTATCTTTTGGATCCGGACTTTGAGAGTAAACTGCCGATTGTTCCGAGCGAGGTGTCGCACGTGAACTTCACGTGGAAGTCCGGAGAAAAAAAGTACTATTACAACTTTTTTCGTTTAAAGTCGTTCGACGAGAGCATCTTGAAAACTCCATCCATCACGATTAAAACGCAAGGACGAGTGCCTAAGAGACCGAAAGGTAAAGATTTAATGTCAATGTTAAGTATATCTAAAAAGCCATTAATGTGCTAGTTATGCAATGCAAAATAAACGATTTTTCACGTTTTCGCAAGAACTTGCGAATTACATTAACAAACATTTGAAAGAATCCGTTACTACACATATTTAATCATTGCAATTTATTATGAAAAGAAATTAAATTATTATTATTGGGAGTTTTTTATAAAGCGCTTCAAGATAAATTCCATCAACCGCAACAGCATATATGTTAATAACTTAAAATATTTATCTATACAAAAAATATATAAAAAGATTAATAAATCGAGACTTCGCAAGACGTAAATATCGCAGTGAAAGAAAGGAAATTGTCGGAATTTAAAATGCGAGAGAAATCTGCTATTTTTTTTATTCGAAATAATAGTTCTTGAGGTAAATCTAAGATTCGACTAATCATAAATTGCGGTGAAGCATTCATCTGTCTTGCTCGTGCAATTATTTTGATAGGGTCGATGAGCGTTAACGTGCTAATAGCGTTTTCATTTGTCAGTCAATGTGTATTTGGACTCCGGGGGCTGAATACCGAAGTCTAATGCACGTTCGGCTTTTACAGCGCGGTAAAATATCATTTTCACGAATAAGTTGCGCTTACATTTGGATAATGTCTTTACCAACATCACTTTCACAACAACACGTTAAAATAACGAGCTCCTCACGCGCTCGCGATCGCAAATATCTTCGTTTCGTTAACTTTTAGCTTTCTAGCGGTGTTGCATAAATGCCGACGGTTCTTGTTTATACAGGTGAACAAATTCAAAGGTGAAGAATTTCATCGACATGTGACGTAAAATTTACCTGATCTCAGAGAAGACGAAGATATTCTTTGCATGTTTCTTTTTGTCCGCAATTTATTTCGTTTGACCGCATCAATCTGGAGCAAGTTATTATGGCACTTGCAAGTCCAGTTTCGATGATTTTTTTGATGATTTTTCAACGATTTTTAAATATTAACTGTAGCTCATTTAAATATATTAGGAATAAATATCGTCTAATTGTCCTATGAAAAAAGAATTCCATTAATTTGCATGCGTTAGAGATTGCGTGCATTAGAACAATGTTATCATATCGACTTACAGGATCACATTTTGTTTACCATTCATTTTTAATCGTATGCGAAGATAATATTTCTATATTTTTAAATAAAATATTTTAGTTTGTGATTATATAATCTTTTTTTAATCTTTACTCTGAATATAGAACATATGCTAACAATTTGATCGATAAAATCTGAAATATTTATAAATTTGCGCGCAATTAGAATAAAATGTACTTTTTTAGTTCTCTTTTAAATCTTAATATACTAAATATACTTTATATAATTTTCTCTTAGATCGAGTAAATAATTGCGTCACCAAAAAGATTAAACTGTGAGAATCGAAACTTTCGCGATAGTTCTATTTTTAGCCATGTTATGTTTTTTGAAATCAAATAAAAATAAAAGACTTGAATTAAAATTTGAATAAACATTTCAATGGAATCAAAATTAAAACGAAAAACATGTACGATCGAACGTTGGAAAGTGAAAGAAGAGGGATAGGAGGTAAAAAAATTCAGCTACAGCGAGCAGATCTCACCCTGTTTGTTTTTCCATTGCAGACTTCACCATTCTTCTACCTTGCGCCGGCAAATCGGGCATAGCACAATTCGGAATTAGTCTGTTGATCGAGACTTCCAAGAAGAAACCTCTAAACGGGACGCCTCTCCGTTTCAGTTTGAGAAAAGAATGCACCGTGCGCGGTGAGTGCGTCAGTCGCGCCCACGATCACCACCTCTTCGCTCGCACATACAGTTCTGTATCAGCAGTAATTCATCGCCTAATTTGCTGCATGCTTTTGATCGATGCGGGAGAGGCAGTCGGGAACCAGCCGGATCTCTCCTCGCCTCCGCTCGCGAGGATGTTGCATCGCGTCGCGTAGCGTAAAACGCGCCCACGAAATCCGGTTCGCGCATGGTTCATTCGTTCCGACTGCCTCTCTTCTTTTTTTATTTAATCGACAGCCGTGGCATGTATATGATGCGCGCGTGAGCGCGATTTTGATACTTGTAAGAGAAAGATTATCTACCTGTACCTGCCCGCCTGCTGGCCGGAACGATGGGTCCGATAACTGTGAGGGAGGCGCATCGAATCTCCACTGCTCTACGGTGTCCGGGAGATTTATGGATGTTACGTCGTTAAACAGTCACTTTCCGAGCCTCGATCATCGCGACGAGATCCCGGTCCAAACGAGGATGCCGCGTTTGTCAAGGTGTCAAAGGGAGTAGCGAATCGATTAACTTTCGACTTGGACTTTTTCTTAACGCCCTCATAAAATGCTCTTGCACGCGGCTATTTTTACACGTTTCCCGTCACGTCACAAAAAAAGGAGCATCTTGAAACGTCTTGAGACATCAGTTACGAAAACGGAAGAAAATAAAAGATTTCTTTGACAGGCCTAAAATTTTCTCGGATTCCTGTGAACGCACGTATACTTGTCTCAATAATTTATGATTGAGTTCATTCAGTTTACCCACGTTACTATGATACAAAAGATTACGTGAAAAAAAGAGATTTTTAAGATTACTTAATAATACATATCTGTATAACGTCACCTCAACGATGGACCTCAATTTCGCACACCGGTTTGGACCCATCACCGCCCGTAAGGTGAAAACGTGGACCGCTTTTGTGAAGCTTACCTCTTGCATAAAAGTATTCTCATTCAGTGCTAGATTCTGTTAACGCTATCTTAGTATATAATACAACTGTCTACTGGTAATTACGTTAATTATAATTGCAAAGTGTTAAATAATGTCGATCGCTCTTTTTGCTGTATCAGGCATATTAAATAAAGCAAGTGTCACTAACGAGCAAGGATCGGGAATGTAATTTCGATGAGCTTGATTTTCGATGCTATGTATATGCAGGAAGGGTCTTATGCCAAATATTGGGCAAATTCATTTATCCAGGAATAAGAATCATCGCATGCATGCGGCGTCCAAAATGTGAACTCGGTGGAGTTACATCAGCGTCAATCCTTGCTCTTCATTTCGCACCTTAACCGTTGTTATCGTCTGATATTCGAAAAATAATCGCTTTGGTTTACGTTTTTATTATTTTTTTCACTCAAACATTACTCCAGATCGATCGATTTTTTTTCCATTTTGTGTGCTTGTATTTTCTACATTAGCAGCCAGTTTTTTGTTTTATCTTGCCTGGCACTTTGTTTATTAAACGTTAACTCTACGCTTCGTCGAGTCATTGTTCGCACGTGAATTATGAATTAAGTGCCTAATTGCCTACTTAATGTAAAAGAACGAACGAGTCTGCTCTGCTTTCTCGGCGTTATTCTCAGCTCTCTCAATCTCTGTGCAAGTTCCTAATCATCAAATCAAGTATGTTTATCCGCTTTAAGTATTTTACATATGTAATATATATCTAAATAATATCGACGATTGAAAGGATTATTTAGCATGTGCGGTCAAATTTATTCAAATCACAAATGAGAAAAGAACTAGCAAACGATCCACGTGACATGTAATTGTTTGTTCGAATTTGTTTATTCGAATTCAGAGCGGAGCAGGATACAATGCTCTTGAACGCTTCGTATATCGCTTCTGCGATAATACATCAATGATAATTTGTAGCATAACGCAAATGTGCAAACGTGAAATAATTAAATATGTTTAAATATCGAAGTTTCCTCTCTCGATAAGTAAAATTATCAAAAGAAAGTTACGGTTTACAGATGCTATGGAAATGAGATAAAATATATCCATAGAGAATATTTCATTTTAATATCTCTTCACATAATTATTATTAAAAAATTAAATATATTATTAAAACATTTAAAATAAAATTGATTATAAATTAAGATTATTGTTGATGTATATTATTCTTGATGTTAATAATCGTCATTATATTTTTTAATGAATTTATTATATATCTATTAAGTTTTATTTTGACAAGAGATCTGTTTTTCAAACAATTCTTTTTTTAAGTATCTAAAAGTATATCTATTTAATATAAATAAGAAAAATGTTACGTTATATAAACCAAAACATTCTCTTTCTTATGACATAAGATATATGAGATAAAAATATAATACTGAAAATATAATATATTAATCTCAATTCCGTGGCTTATTGTATAATTTTCGAAAAGGAATTCAATTAAATAATCTGCATGAGACTGCATGCATTAGAGTTATTTTATTGGATTAATTACGAGATCGTGTCAGTTTTGTTACCGAAACATTTCTCGTTTTTAATCATATACAAAGATAATTATTATATATTAAATACATGTATGTATCTAAACAATCAAACCAAATCTAAAATCAAGACATAAGACATCTTTTAGATGTCTTTTATAAAGACGTTAAACGTCCCGATTTTAGACTTTGTTATTTGGATACATATATGTACGTGTGTGATATGTGTGTGTGTGTACAGATATCGTGATAATATATCATCTTTTAACCGAATTTTATTTTTTACAGAGCTTAATTCTGGTCCTTGTCCAGATGGTTACCTAGGTCCTCATTGTAAAAAAGCGCTTTGTTATCCGAATTGTATGAATGGCGGAAACTGCACGGCGCCAGGCGTCTGTTCATGCCCGCCAGGATATCAAGGCCCTTACTGTGAAGGAGGTATAAATTACATAAATATGTACGACAGAAGTTTCATAAAGTAAAACTTGAAAGAGACAAATGAAATTTTAAAATTTCATTTTTATTTTTCAAATATGTATAGCAAAATGAAATTTAAATGAAGCGTTAATTTATCTCTCCATATAATCTTCCAACAGATTCGAGCGTTTATCCAAGTATGTATATCTAATTTCAAGATATCTTTAGTGTTAGAAATTTGTATTCAAGTTGCCGAGTCAATTTTGTGTCTCACTTCTTAATCTAGGCAAAAGATTTCCCCAGCTATGTTCTTCCAGTTTTCCAAAAAGATGAAAAAGTGAGGGTATGAGTTTTTCAATAGTTCAAAAAAATTTGTCCTATAGGAGAGTATTGTCATGGAAAAGTGTAAACGAACATTGCAACATCTTTTCGATAAAACACGATAATAACAAAATTTAAATAACAATCGGTCAACATTCTCATTTTTATGAATAACAAGAATCCCTTTCAAAACACAATTTTCACTATTTGATTTCATCTGATCTCGCATTTTCCGATTTCTATCTTCTTAGAAAGTTCAACACGTTATCAGGAAAACATTTTACATCAGATTAAGAAAACGAAACTGGCAGCAATTAGCTACAAGCAATATAACTACAGCAATTAGACACAAATTTCTATGTGGAAATATTTTGAAATTAATGTGTGAACAAATGCTTGAATCTCTTTCTCTATCTCTCTTTATGGAGAAATAAATAGTAAGCTTCATTTTTTTTATATACATATCTTGAAAATTACAAATTTCTTATAATTTATTTCTTTCAAGTAATCTCACTTTTAGAATTTTCCTCATGTACATTACTTACACAAGTCGATTTCAGTACATATTTTATACAGTTCCATGAAGCTTGAAAATTGTTTACATGAGTGTTTTTTTTATTCGTTTAATTTTAAATTATATCTAAATTTTTTAATTACTTTATTAAATAAGTTCAAAAAGATTTCTATGAATAGAATTATTGCAAAGAAAAATCAATTATACATTCTTAAAAAAAAAACAATGATTAAAAGATCCATTGAACTCGGGATATCCCATATATTATCAGATTCGCTATATTTGAAATTCAAAATATAATTTATTGTTTTATTATTAATTACATTATATACAAGCGACGATTGTCTTCAACATTTTTAACATCTTTAACGTCTCGAATACTCGCGAAACGCGTTCATATCACTTTGGAGATGGAAATAGCTGTTTTACAGCCGAATTTGATCACATTTGTCAGAGCTTGATAAAATGGCGCTTGCTCGGCGCCGTGATCTATGCCTGTATCATGATGCTCTTGCTCTTCGTCGCGGAATTTCTTGATGGTTTCAAGTATTTCTTTGTCCACATTGTTGCTATTTTCCATTAATATACGCAATTGATCGTTGTAGTGCTCGACGATCACAGTCTCTACTGCCACAGTGCATGCCATCGCTGCTCTCTTACCCATGAGAGCGGTACCGGCACCCAGAGCAAATCCAGCAATATTCCACAGTGGGCTGAGAGCGGTGGGTCTGACTCGGTACTTGCGAATCAATTCCTCGAATTTAGCACGGTGCCGCTTCTCTTGATCCCACATGTGTTGTATAGTCGGTCCGATCGTCGTCCTACCTGCGCTTTCGCAGAAAACCATCAGAATCCTAATCTATCCATATCTGTATCGAATATTCAGACAATTATACCTAGTACCGCCATTTGTCCGGCATATATTCTATCAGCTCCCAATTCGCCAGCATGGTCGACTCTTATTATCGAGTCTAGTACTTTTCCAGACGCGCTCGTGGCTGCTGATGTACTGGCCAGTCGTACTCCGAGTCCTCTGACATGCAACATTGTTCTATATAAAATTTAGAAAAAGTTAAATTTCTGTCAAGACCAACTACATCAAATGATTTCAGGTATTTGCACGGAAAAATGTTTGAATGGAGGAAAGTGTATTCAAAAGGACGTTTGCGAATGTCCAAAAGGTTATTTCGGCTTGCGTTGCGAATTCTGTGAGTACAAGCAATGTATTTCAATGTATTTCAATTTCTTGTTAACGCATGTAAAATCTAGAAAATTTTTATTGTTTTTTGCCTTTTCAGCCAAATGTGTTATTCCTTGTCTTAATGGAGGCAAGTGCAAGGGCACTAACATTTGTAAATGTTCAAACGAATACAAAGGCGATCACTGCGAAATCGCAACCACACGCATAACATCACAACGCTCAGCATGTAGGAAGCCGTGTAAACATGGAACCTGTCAACCAAACGACACGTGCCTCTGTGAGGCTGGCTGGCATGGGAGGTTCTGTCATAAAAACAAGCCATGGGCTTAAAGACTAATGGAACATCTTCAACGGTTATTTACCAACTGAATCCTTTAGAAAAATGACGTCAATCTAAAATCATCAGATAAAATTGGCAGTCATTATATATATACATATATATATATATATATTCTGAATTGTATAGAGAAACGAAAATCTATGCATTCATAGAGAAAGAATCTCGTGATACTAAATTTATTCAAAGATTTGTAATATTTTTGTAGTATTTCTTTTATTATTTGATGTGGCAATAAACAACATTAAGGCTTTCACAAGATTTAGATCTCAATTGGTAGTGTCATGTAAAATTTGTAGTTTCTATTTCTAATTTACTCTGCCCCAGATGTGATATGTAAAGAGCTGCTTTATGCCATTTTATAACATTATTATATTTACCCAGATAGCCAAGTCTGCAGATTTTGAACAGAACATGCTACCAATCTTTGATGGCAGAAAGGCAACAAATTTCACACAGAGTTTGTAATCTGAATATTATACAATATCGACAAACTGTCAGAAATATGACAAAACCTATTGACATATGTCAGCAAATTGGTGACAGAAACCAAGCAGGATTTGTAGCTCCCACTCAGTTCTGCCGCCAATCTATTGGCATAGCATGTCAGTAAATTCTGTCGATAGAGTCTGCGCTTAATGCAGACGCAAATTGATACGAGTAGAAATCTGATTAGCTATCAAACTGCTAGCATTTTGCTATCTGAGTAATTATTAATACTTTTGTATTGTAGATGTAACAATTGTAAAAACAAAATAGGAACAAAATGTATCTTCTATAATGGTTTTAGAAAGCATGACTAAGAAATTATTCAGCATTGTAGTATGCCTGTGATGGACTTCTTTCCCACTATGCTATCTTTTTCTGTGTACATCTTAGACTATAGATAAATAAATGTGATTTTATTACAAATTGTGAAAAAAATATGAATGTTGAAGCGATCCTGACACACAACTTTGCTCGAATAGGAAACATTAAAAAAATGATATGGGTTTAATCTAAAAAAAATCTTTAGTTATATATAAACCAATGTTTTGGTACAAAATTCCAATTTAACTATTTACAAAATAAAATAATTAACGTATCAAAAATCAATTTTAATAATAAACATTATTTGACATGGTTGTTTCATACATTATACAGAACAAAGATTAAAAGAATAAAAAAGAATAAAAAGCCAAGGAAATCGTGAAGAGTTAACAAATTAAATTTTTCTGTAGAATCAAAGCAGTAACGTATTAAGTTTCTACAAGAATTCTAGGAAGTTATTATCAAATGGATAGATTGCATCCCGCGAAAAATATCATCGAGGAAACACGTTACGCGTTAAACAATAAAATGTTACAATAAATTTGTACCTTTAACATAGATTTTCATTTGATAAATTAATCACTGATAAAATTAATCGGAGTTTACATCAAAATTTAGATCAAGTTCAGAATACGCGTGCATGTTTACGGCCGTGTTCCAATATGCACTATCAGTACTGAAAATTTCTAGTATACGTAAAGTGAACCATAGATTTTCAGTATTGGCAGTGTATATCGGAACACGACCTTAGTTTTACGTAAACAAAGCCGTAAGCATTCCTCGACGGATCGTGAGACGACGAAAACATGTTGGACATTGGATAGGGTAAAGTGCGTACGTGATTCGTGCGAACGTGGCGCCAACGACGTCGGCGACCGAAGCGGGTTCTCGAGCTGCGGAAACAGCTACGCGGTCGTCAACGAAATCGTTGAGCGAGCGGCGAGCAGCGAGCGAGACGACAGCGGAGATACGGTCTCGCGGACGACAGCGGGCAGGTTATGGTGATCCGACATTACGTCGCGCCGCGCCGCGAACGGCAGTCACGTGTCCCGCGGACCAATGGCGGCGGGCGTACGCGATCCGCCATGACGCGTGCCCCAGCGATTCCCGCCAATCGCGCCATACCAAGCTTGTATATATGTATATGGCGTTGGCGTTCTCCCGGATCGCTGCTGTCGTTCGGCGGATTTCTACGAGGAAACGGTGAGTGCTGGCGCGATAGCCGCGCGAACTCGACGCGCGGACGATCGCCGATCGGCGTCGGGCGTGCGCGGTATCCGCGCCGTCCGCGAAATTCGTGCAATTTCGCATCGTCTGCTCGGGCGGGCCTGCATCGCGCAGGCTCGCCCAAGATGGCCGGTGCCGTGTCCGCGTTTTGTTGTGGTGGTGGTGATGGAGGTCCGCTCGGTGCCGATCGATACACCCGCCGCCGAATACCGGCCATGGCGGCTACCGTTGTCGCGCGTCACGCGTCCTGAGGTAAACGCAAGTCGGCAAGTGGCCTCGCGTTCGCCGCCGCACGACCGGCCACGGTGATGATAAGCGCGGGCGCGACCGCGTGCGCGGGGCGTGGTGCGAGAGCGTAGCCGAGGCGGCCGCCTCCCCGCAGACGCGAAGAGCCCTAAGCCCTCCCTTGATCCACTCCGCGGGAACACACCAAGGTGCGTACGCAACTCGCGATTTTCACTGGGCCTGCTCCATCGGCCCCGCTTTACCGAGCAGTCGTCGTGAGCCGCTTCGCTATCCGGCTACCCGGAGGTGGTCTCTTTTGCGTGTGCCCTGCGCATTTTCATTGCCCCCCCAAAGTATCGTCCCGAATAAACGCGCATATCCCCGTGCGTCTCCCTCTGCGTCGCCGTGCCGTCCCGTTCTCTTTCTTTCTCTTCCGTCTGTCTCTCTTCGCCACTTACGCGCGCATTCTTTATCGCGCGTTGTCTCGTCGCCTATCCGTTTGTCAACTTTGTGTCCGCGACGATGACGCGACGAGATGGACGAGAGACGCGGCGGCGGCGGCGGCGGCAGCCACCATCGCCACCACCACCACCACCACCACTACTATCACTGTCGTCGTCGTCGACGCTTTCGACGCCTTCGCCTTCCAACATCGCTGCCGTACTCGATTCGTACCGTTGCTGCCACGATCAGTTATGTTCGCGGTGATACGATGTGCCGACGACGCACTCCTCTATATCGTGGGTATTCGCGCGCTAACCTAGCCACCAGGAGAAATATGCGTGTGAGCCGCGGAAGTCTTCCACGTGGAAGACGGCCCGTCGCCTGGTGGTACGAGCCGTCGTCCGCAGCTCGCAGCTCGTCAGTTGTGCGAAATGTACATACCCAGATTTACCTCTGCGTTTTTCTCCTTTTCCTCTTCTTCTGGAGAGAAAACACGTGCTTTTCGTTTTTTGCTCCCCAGCCCTGGGGCAAGCGATGTAAACGCGAGACGAACGTAAACATCGTGCGGAGAATGTTTACGAACAATATAGTAGTACGATCTGCCAATGAATGAAGTATCTTGTCTCTCACACGTTCAGTATTTTTGTACTTTAAACATGATGATTGTGCACTGTATGAGAATCTTATTAATGAACGATACTCTGTCCACTTCAGGTTGAGGTGATGTAGAAGAAATTGAAACTGCCAAATCGACGACACATCACGGCTTTCTACGGTGTAATTGCAATATTCAAGATACCAAAACGGGTGACAAAGAGGTAAAGATGGTCTCCGTGCAAGACGCGGAGACTAGCACGTTACGCAGACTTTCAGATGACGACGATGACGAGCCTAGTAGCGAGTCCGAAGCCTATGAGGAAGGAGATCTTCTTACGGCTGCAATGGATGATGATGTAACAGCGCAACTCGCAGCAGCAGGTTGGCAAATCAAACACAGTAATGGTGATTTCCCATTTTTTTCGCTTTTTCACTTTTCTGTTTATTCATTCCTAACCACTTTTATTTACGGTCAAGCACAATATGCAGGATGTGCTATTGCCCTGCAAGAGTGTTATTTAGCATTATGGCTAATCTTCCTGCAAGATCAAGTCTAAATTTCAAGTAAGAGTATTTGATGCATTACATAAACAAACATAGCTGTACAAAAAAATATGTTATATATAATATAATATAACTTATTATATAAAATCATGTTGCACATTTGCAATTCTTTGTACGTTACTATTGTCAAATCTCCTTTATGAATTTATATCAGTCTAATTAATAAAATTAAAATAAACGATCATGTTGTATATATTAAATAGTACATCGTATTAATAAAAAATAATTGTATAAGTTTTTTTTATGTAAATTGATTTTTGAGAATATTTTGTGATAAGATACAGAAACTGACCAAGAATGGTTTTCTACAAGATGCACTTTTAATCTGACATCTTTTGACACAAAATATGAAATATTTTAAAATATTTATTTTAATAATATCATATACACAGAATAATAATAATAATAGGATGACGTAAAAATCACTTTTTTTTTTAAATATATAATTGCACAGTACAAATTGCTTGTTTTGTATGTGTGCGCGCGCGTGCGCGCGATTTATATTTGAATGTCTCTATTTGCAAAGCCATTACGATAATGTGTTTGCGAAAGCTTTTTAAATGAAAATATATAATTTACAATTATTATAAAGAGACTAGCATGTTATTTTTTCGTTTTATCGATGACTATTTTTGCTTATGATTTATGCTTTATGACTTTTATATATATATATATATATATATAAAATATAAATAATATATATACATATAAATAATATAAGATAATATATATATATATATATAAATAATTTGACTGTATTTCAAGTTTTGCAAATTTTACTGTTGTGTATTTATTTGCTTTATCAATGTTGAATGATTTCAGATTTATAATCAATAATTGAGACAAGTTTGTATCACGGAAGTTGAAGTTAAAAATCAGAATGTTAGCCTTAAGTTATGCTACTTTGAACGATTGCTTTGGAAGATTTGTTTATTATAGCAACGAAAAAATCAGAATATGTTAGCCAATATTATGACATTCATATTTTCAGTTAGAGAAATAAAATAATTTAGATAGATAAAAAAAATGTTTCTTCATTCTTAACAATGAATACTATGAATACTTTTCTATATTTTCATTTAGATAATGTAAAATATATTTCTATCATGTCTCTATAGAAGTCTAATTTTCTTTCATATGTTTTCTTCGATATTTTCTCAGATTTATAACTTTTCCTTTTTCTTTTAATATGATTATTTTGATATTGTAAAATCTATTCGATATCAATGAAAATCATATTATAGTTTGATGTCAACTAATCATTTATATCCAAATTTCTTGAATGAATTTCGATTCACGTTTCACATTTCATTGTTGCTTACGCATCTTTGTTTTGTATGTGTGTATTGGAAATACACTATTTTTGATGCCAATGTAACTAATTAAATTTTTGTTTTATAAATAAATAACAATTAAAAAATAAGCTAATGAAAATGTGGCGGTGTAGTATTTAACGCGCAAATTGGTAATATGTATAACATACTTTAGTTAAACATAATTAAATTTGTCGGATGTTCTGGTTACATTCGGAGTCATCTTCAGCGAAAATAAAAATTAACATTAAAATTTCACGCTTTCGGATAAAGATTGGATCATACTCGAATGCCAATTCCAAAGATAGGATCCTTTACCGTAATTGAATCAGGCGAAGAACGAAACACAAAGCAAATTGTATAATTTGTGATTTATCTAAAGGTGCAACATAAATTTATTATTAGGAGTCGAACTTTGATAACCAAAAAAGTGAAATAAATAAAACTCATCCAAAGAGGCCAAGAGCAAGAGAATAAAGGAAACTTTGGTACAAATATAAAAATCCGCAGTCAGAATAAGAGTCAAATAACAAAATTTTAACTGAGTCAATCGAGTGTTAAAGATAAAATCTATATGGCATACAGAAACTGTGACATGTCAAGAACGAAATGTGTTTAAAAAGTGACCGACTGTATAAAAATTATTCACGATAATATAAAATGCGAAAATAATAAACAAAGTACATATAAAAATAATAATAAATATAGGACGCGTTATATTATCAATTTGCGCATTAAATATCGCACTCTCATTATTCTATTTTTTAATTTTTAATCAAGAGTTTTTTACTTTTTTTATTCTTTATAAATAAATGTCTTTCGGTAATTCAAAAATATTTACAAAATTTTTTTTATTTTTATTCTTGATTACATTGGCATCAAGAAGTATAAAGTTGAAGCAATTAAAACATTCTTTCTACATTAAAAAATCTTTAGGGCCTGTTGGAGTTGCTGCTGCTGCTGCCATTGTATCAGCCAAGAAGCGAAAACGACCTCATAGTTTCGAAACTAATCCTAGTATCAGAAAGAGACAACAAAACAGACTTTTAAGAAAGCTTAGAGTAAGTGAAATTCTCTTATGATATCTATATCGTATTTTCATTATTATATATTCTCACATATATTTATTCTAGCAGCAGTACAGTTATTAGAATTTTATAATATATCATTATCAAACTATTTATAGCAAACTATTGATGAATTTGCTACGCGGGTGGGACAACAAGCGGTAGTATTAGTGGCTACACCAGGCAAACCAAATAGTAGTTACAAAGTCTTTGGGGCAAAACCTTTAGAAGATGTAGTTAAAAATCTAAGGAACGTTATCATGGAGGAATTGGAGAATGCACTTGCGCAACAAGCGCCGCCACCTGTGCAGGATGATCCGTCATTATTTGAATTACCACCGCTTATAATCGACGGGATACCGACTCCGGTGGAGAAGATGACACAGGCGCAACTCAGGGCGTTTATCCCGTTGATGTTAAAATATTCCACAGGCAGAGGTAAACCTGGCTGGGGAAGAGATAGTACGCGACCTCCTTGGTGGCCCAAGGAATTACCTTGGGCTAATGTCCGAATGGATGCACGATCGGAGGACGAAAAGCAAAAAGTACGTAAAACCGTACGTAGTCCAATTTCAATTATTTCTTTATTGTATTACACTGTTCTGTCTCAGTATTTATTCTATACTCAATATTTTTAAATAGTTATAGATTTATTTTATATTAAAGTTATTAAAAATATAAAATATGCTAATATACATAATACGGAGAAATAAATTACAATTTTTGAAATTTTATACAAGAAATAAATTTATTTCTTAGACTCTTTATTATTATAAAAAATATAATGAACATAAACATAAATTGCTTTATCGAATGATTCCAAAAATTTATAGATTGGATGGTAAACGTGGAAATTGGGACAGTGCAATTCATTTCAGATCTCCTGGACTCATGCGTTACGGCAAATTGTAATAAATTGTTATAAATATCACGGAAGAGAAGATCTTCTGCCGGCGTTTAGCGAAGACGACGACAAATCTGTTTTAATACAACAAGCAACGCCTCATTCCTCTTCGTCACATCCATCATCAAGTCAGACGCAAAATGGAGGAGGACAGTCGCAACAGCAGCAGACGGTGGGAGTCGTTCGTCTCAACAGCACGGATTCATCTAAGGGAAACTCTTCGCCAGCGCAAATCATTGCCGCGTCTCCCACAGCTCTTGCCACTGCCACTCAGGTGGGAGTGGATGGAGTTTATAAAAAATAAAATTAGAAAAAGATAGATATAGAATGAAACAACATGAATTTTTGGTCGTTTATATCAAAGATTTATACAGCATGTTTTTACCTATAAAAATATTAATAATTTTTTTCTTGTCTCAAGTTTTTTAATCTTTCGAGACCTGATTTTCATTTGTTTCTATAATCTGTATCCTATAGAAAAATGAATCAAAAATAGGATCTGAAATATTCTTTCAAATTCATATTTCTATTGATGTATTTGGTTTCCCTTATTTGAGTTAAATCTGCTTTTTTTATTATATCATATATTAGATTTTATAATTAAATTGAACATACACTAAAATATATTAATTTAATAATGGAATATTTATAGATCAAATTTATTTATATCTAAAATTTTAATTAGAATTAATATTGCAAATGTAAAACCTGGTTTAAATATATCGTAATGACTATGCAAGTCTTTTACGATGTAATACTCGTAACAGTTGTCATAAATCGTAAGATGATTGACTCAACTTTAATTCACGATTACGACACTTGTTTGGCGTCACAACAGCCAATGAGAATATCTTCTCCAAGTGCCATGGCTGTTGTGCAACACAATTCATAACGCATTGCGATTTTATGTAGACAGAATACTTACAATAGCTTCTTTTCTTTCCACGATCACTTACGATTAAAGTATTACGATAGACCAGGCTTAACAATGTTTTTCTCGACTCATAGCTGTATTCCAAAAATATTCACTGTTATTTTGAAACGTGAAATAACATGTAAGCAAAAAAGCATCTCTTTTTAAAATTTGAAATAATGTTTGGAATTGAGAAATTTTTTATTTTGTTTTTTATTTTGATATATTTTGTTTTTCATTGTTTCAATTTCTATAAGATTGATAGTCTATAGAGTTTTGAGATGCATCTATGGATATCACAATATACATGATTTATTCATCTGATTTGCTTTACAGATGACAGCCCAATATCCGACAACTGTATTGCAGACAATAACCAATCCAGATGGAACAGTTTCTATCATACAGGTGGATCCTAGTACACCGATTATTACGTTACCAGATGGCACAACAGCCCAAGTTCAAGGAGTTGCTACTGTAAGTCTTCTTCAAACATACAAATATTTAATATAAAAAAATCTTTAAAGATCTTTTTTTAAATTTTTTGAAAATATGAACTTTTTTACAAAATGATATATAATTGAATTAATGTAATATATGATATGACAAAATACTTATTTTATAATATTTATAAAATATAGAGAGTATTAATACATTAAATTGATATACAATGGCACAGAAATTTGATTATTCTTTGCATAGACACACACGTACAAAAATAATAGATAAAGAAATACTAAAGGTCAATGTGAACTAAATACAAATATAGATGTAAAATCAATATAAGATAGAAATATATGTGTAAACAAAGAGTTATAAATATCATCTAAAGATTTGTATTTATAATAGAAATGTTACATCTTTTATATTTCTAGATTTTCAGTTTAAAAAATATAAATCGAAATTAATACAAGAGATATAAAATATCAGATTATAATAATAATTACTGAACAGATAATGAGCGTGGTAATCTCAATGTTCTTGTATATGTTATATAAAAAATTAATAAATATTAAAAAATAAAAAAGAAAATTGTTAAATTTATACAATATTATCGTTGTAATATACAATGCTATGTACAATAATATCTCATTTGCGATCACATTCAGATTCATACGAGCCAAGGAGATGTGCAGGCACTAGCGGAAGTAGCTGGTAGCACAGAAGGTACTAGCGTAGCCGTTGATTTGAATACTGTCACAGAAGCAACATTAGGTCAAGACGGCCAGATCATCCTTACTGGAGAAGACGGACACGGTAAAACAGTTTTTTATAGGCTCTGCACTGTCGCCGGCCAGGAGCTACTCGAACAGTGATTCGTTTTTGGTCCCGGATCTTTTTTGCATGCTGTCTGCTATGCTCCAATAAAGAATCATGTCTCTATGTGTTTATACTACTTTGTATTACGAAGTAGATTCTGAATTAGTTTATGTATTTGCCTCGTATTGTATATATATATAGAGTAATTTTATATAAATGGAGCTATGCACAGCTTTATTTGAAACTTTGTTCTTTAAGAATCCATGGTGCGCTTACGTAACACGGAGAGACGTTTAAAAGTATTAATCGCGAATATTTGCACTTTGTGTAAATTGTAAAAATACATGTTCATACACTTACTAATTATTTTATTTTGACTTTTGCAAATTTCTAGATAAGATAGCAGCATTTATTTATATATAATATGCATATAGATCATGGACATGACAGTGTTATGGCTATGATGTAGATACTATTTTTCAGCGATGACATGCACGTGACACGTATCTGATATATGAAATACAATTCTTATATAATTATTATAGTATCCGTATGTAAGAATTCTTGTTGCAGTACTTCTAGATACATTTTTATAACAAATAACGAAAAATTACGATGTACAAATAACTGCAAAAGAAATATATCGCCATTGGATTCTTAAAATTTTCGACTCAACAAACAATTACTAAAGCAATCCGTTATCGCAATTACGATGACGGAAGAAACTATTCTACGATTATATTTACTATTGAAGATTGGTTTATTGACTTTAATTAAATGAAGAGAAATAAACTTGCTGTACATAGAGTATTTTTTGTTGATGTACCATTATTTTTATACATTATGTTCTAGCAGCCTGTGTTTAAGCTGCTTGAAATAAGTAACATATCAGTGCTAACATTTGTACACTTTTCAAAAGTGTTATGTGAATTGTGTGATCTGAAATTTTGACTTCTGCAAACAGCTTAAACACTCGTTGTCCCTCATAAACGCCTTGATTTTCTTAGACCGTAAATTGTATTTCAATTTTATGTTAAGATAAAGGGGTGTGCCAAAGAATTATTAAATCATAGTAAGTACATCTGTTCTTCCTCAGTGCATACTCTAATTAAATGATACTATCTCTGCGTCTATTGTTCAATATTTATGCAATATGCGATTTCGCTTTTATCAGAGATTTTAACTGGCATACAGCAGTCTCGCAGACCTCTGTTCCATTCTTTTCGTTTCCTTTAACCTGAAACCTATATCCTCTACTTACGTTCCTCAACAACAATACGAGTAATTTTATTTTAATTTTATTTCTTTCGTTTATGAATAATTACAGCGATCTGACAGACTGCATCATGCCAGTTAAACAAAAACTGTAAGACGCGTTAATTAAGAATTAGTAATCCAATGGATGTTCGGCTGTATCGTGAACTAGTAGTTGTTAACTGTTACGATAGAAGCTAAAATTGTCGAATGAAGAATGCGTAGTGCGAACAACACAACTTTTAATCGTGCACAGATCATATTGGTTCAGTTTTAGCGCTTTGCAAACAGCTTCTTGACGTTGTCGCATTGTGAGTATAATTTATCTGAGATATTTGTTTATCATTTTCTTTTATCATTTTCCAGTTGCAATATAGATGCAATTGTCTTATCGAGCACCGAACGTAAAACACTTATTGTATGTTTGTTTCAGGATATCCTGTCTCAGTCTCAGGAGTGATCACAGTACCAGTGTCTGCCAGTATGTATCAAACTATGGTGGCCAATATACAGAGCGACGGTACAATGCAAGTGGTAACGCCAATGGTTCAGGTACCTAAAGTTGATTCAGGAAATGGAGACACTACCATCGAGGCTGTCGCTATACAAGGCCACCCTATGACTATGATAAATGCCGCTGGGGAACATCAGGTTCTTCAAGTAATATCGTTAAAGGACGCCAATGTTCTAACAAAGGCCATGCAGGCCGATGTTGGTAAGGATGAGGACAGCAGTCAACAACAACAACAACAAACTGTATCTAGCCCAGAATAAATACGTTAAGTGTAATCTAGTTAATCCAAAAAAATCACTCCGTATCACCTGTACATGCTGTCAATATATCGCGGTGATATACAGGAGAGGTAAAAGTGTGAAAGAATTAGTTGGTGTTGTGTTTTCTTTTTCTCTTTGAGTCACTGTACTGTGTAGCATGTCTTATGTCGTCGTTAAACGACGGTTATATCCGAAAATGAGAATGGATGAGTGTGAAATTGATTGACATTAGGATTAGTCGTATTTGTACTCAAGATACATCATAGACGCTTGAGAGTATTCACTTGCAATCCATTTTCTCGAATATAATATTAATTTTCAAAGAGGTCTATTGTCGTCTCAGACGAACGCGTTTTCGGAGGTAATTTACGATTATCTATCGCGCACTGTTTACTGGAAAATCGAAAATCATTGATACTTGTATTTTCCGGTATTGTGTAAGTTAAGCACATATTTTCTAGTCTTAGAGCCAGGTTGATGCATGGGAATACATACCAAAGACTTATTTTTTATTAATTTGTTAATATTTTCTATGGAAAGAATTTATACGAAAATGTTTATACTTAATTTCATTAATTATTTAAATTAATCACAAAGCTCGATTATTTCCATTTTCATTTCCAGCAAAAATAACTTATTCAGTTTTGTTAATGGCACAAGATGATTTTTCAAAATTTAATAAAGGCACAAAGCATCCCCGCGAATGTCTAAAAGTAAACAACAGAGAGAAACAAATAATTCTGTTATATTCCCAAAGAATTTGATTGTCTGTAAAGGAATTTTTTATGGGTAAAACACAGGGCTCAGATATAGAGTCGCGAATAAATCGCATGGTCAATCTGTTCAAACGTTTGAGCTCGAAGTTCGATCTGTTCGAATTGTACGAATATAAAAAGATTATTAAGATAACTTTCTTATCAGAGTTGTGTAACAACATATAACAATACAGACAATGGGCGTTTCTCATTTATCTTGATCATTTGGAATTTCTTCTAAATAATCAAGATATGCAAAACAGGCTAGTACATATAATATATAAAGGATCGCGAAGTAGAAGTAATAACAAAAAAAAAGAGTTAAGCATTTCTGACGGGTACAAATAGGATATAAGATGTATGTTTTTTCAATACAGAATATATGAATTTGCAATTTCAATGCGCACCAACGAGAGACATATGTCCATAGTCTTATTTTACAAGAATTATATTGCACTACTTACGTATTTGTTTTGATTAGCATAATCGATAACGAGCCGTTGTTTAATTTTGAAGAGGAAGAAGAAAAAAAGAAATAGTATGTTATTATATTTGTATGAAAGATTACTTTAACGTTTTTGATCTCGAAAATTATGAAATCACAATGTATGTATTGATTTTCTAAAGAGGGTATGCGATTATAAAAACCAGGATTCATATATATATAAGTATTTATATATATATATATATATATATATATAGTCCTTCATTCCACTCGAAGGTAATCAAAAGTAATCGATTCTATTTTACATTAAATAGTCGAATTGTGTCATGGATTTAAAATCATCGCCCCCATTTTTATATAATATATCTAAAGCGAAAAGTGTATTTTTTGCGTGCAATCTTGTTTCAATGTTATGGTGACAAAAGTTAGAATCATCTTTACCTGAAGTAACTTTTCTTTTTTAATCATACATTTCTCAGCTTTTCTTTGTGTGTAATCTACATTTCACATAGTCTTGGTCAAAAATATATTAGACATTTTTCACTTTTATATTATTTTTATATTATTATTTAACGTTTTAGTTAAAAAATGACTTATAGCATTTACTGTAAATTATCTTTTGTTTCAAGAACTTCTCAAACTTATATAATGCCAATAACCAATAGAAAATAATACACATAAAAGAATATATATGTATATATATATATATATACATATATACACAGATGCTTAGTACTTTTGGCCAAAGCCAAATGTATACGTTATATGTAGAGCAATTTAAATAATGATATTTTTCAGTTGTATGTTATTTAATATTATCCGATTGTAAATTGGATAATGCACAGCATGTCACACATTACAAAGCGACTTATTTCCCAAAATCGTAACATTGAAACAACAACTTGCCCTTGAAATATATAATAATATTAAAGAGATTTTTATAACATTATAGAGGAAAGTAGTTGAAATTAGTGATAAATACTATAAAAACGTATCATAATGACTATAGATATTAATTGTTGCGTTTTTTTTTATATCGGCCATTATATTAATGATGTAATATATTGGTACTCACATGTAAGATAAACATATTTTCCTTCTGTTGTTTGTAACAAAGCACATAACGAGCATAAATTAAGTTGGATGTCATTTAAAAAGCAAGAAAAAAAAATGTGTACTACGACTTTAGATAATTATATCATGTATATCCCAATCTCCACGTGTCATATAATCTGTAAATATGTCATCACGTGTAACCTTCAATTTTACCTTTATATACTTCTATTTCAATTGTACGAATTAAAAATGATTTATGATTTTATGCCATATAACACTACTATATGCAAATATCTTAATGACTGCGTTCACAGACAAGGCAGATCAGTGAGCAGAATCAGTTTCACCATCTCTGGTTAGCTTGATCGGCTGATTAAGTGTTAACTGTGATTAGTTCATTCTAGTCAACGACAAATGCAATTGGTTAATTCCAATGAAATAATCGATCGATCAAGCTAACCGAATGGTGAAATTGATCCTTTAGTGATTCTTTAACACGTTGACGCCGGCGCTGTAACTTCTGTATCGGTGGTACATGCCAGCGTCAACATGTTGATACGATTGGTTCTTGACTTGAGTTTTTCATTGGATCTAAATGTAGAAACCAATCGTAATAAAGATCATTGAGCGCTAATCTGCTTTGTCTGTTGAATGCGGCCATTTGATTACAGCTGGGAGCATAATGAAAAAAATTATTATTTCGAAGACTTCTTTAGGAAATACATAAAAAATAATCGTTTCTTTAACAAAAGTGAAAATGGTTATAACCTTGTCACAATTATCAATTTTATATTTTTGTAATTAAATCTCAAAATTCTTGCCTTATTTAGACTATCAAGTTTCATTAATAATAAACAATTACAATTGTGGTTGTTTATTCAACAATGCTACTGGTAACGCAGATACATAATTCAATTTAATTGATAAGTTATTCTCTCAATGTTTGCATCAGGCAGCAGCTAAGAATATATAAATACTAGAATTTATACAATATAGTTTTTAGTTCATTACATATGATACACCGATTCATAGGCTAATTCTGGCTTGTCATATCCTAACTCTTCAGGTGTGCTGATACCTAGTTCGTCCAAGGTGGGCCTGATTTCTTGAAGAATATAAGGATAGATTTTGTCAGCGTGTGGTCCACCTTTATCTTTTACACACTCTAGAAACCTTACAGCGAGCGCAAAGTCATTTAACCTTCTGCAAGCCCGTAATGCTGCGCATATGATCTTTGGTTCTGGCACAAGATCCATACCTAAGTGAAACAAGATACAATTATTGTTTATTTTACAATTGGTACACAGATATGCATTCATGATAGGCCAATATAAAAGAAAATATTGTCAAGATAGTTTTTACATCTATCTGATTGAGACGCTTGTGTGATAAAGATGAATGATTTCTTTCTCTTTCATAATTAAATAAAATATCAATGTTTGATTTTTCAGTATAGATATAGATTCAGTATAGTTCTTTGATTAATTCAAAATTAATTTTCTCACGTTTTTGAATTAACAACTAAAAATAAAACACTTAGCAAAGTAAACTTCAAAAAGGAAAATATATGGAAAATGTTGTTGCTCACTCACAACTTCAAGTGGACTTTGATCAAAGTTTAATAGAACTTTAATGAAAGCTGCGGTTAAAGAGACATTCGGTGGTTTTAAACCACGTTACGTCAACACAAAGCAAAAACGCAGTGCAATCGAAAAGAACAGACGGCTTTTAATTCGCGACTCGCGTTCTCGGCGCAATGCAGACGAATGGGTCTACGTTGAGATGTCTCAATGGAGACATTTCAATCACCAAGACGTTTAAATCGTTGTTGACGAAGACGATCAACGCAAACTCACCGGCCAGGTCGTTCATGGCCTTCCGGATCTCCCAGTGATCGATATCGTTGCGGTTGAAGAAATTCACGTATCGTTGGTCGAACTCCTCGTCGGTCTCCTTGGAACCGTGGGACTCTCTGGTGCACTGCATGCCGACGACGCCGACCCGCGGCACCATCGCGGTGCGTGCCGCCGAGGCCACGCGTGTCGCTACGACGCGTAACATTTTTTTTCAATGAAATCCTCGCAGAAAGTCTCTTACGAGTGCCAATTATCTATCTGTTGCGTAAACCAGCCACGGCGGAAGTCGACCGTCCAAACTAGTCGGATTGCTTGCGACAGGTTCAACCAGATGACGCGCCCTCTCACTTCCGGCCGCGAGCCGCTCACCAGCGCGTACTTTCGAATCCGATTCATTTAAAATCCGTGTTAGACGACACATTGAAAATTGAAGATTACGAATTGAAGATTAGATTTTGATTAAACAGATAATTTTAATTTTAAGCTATTTTGTTCTGATTGATCGAAGTCCAATTTGTGATTTGCAGTTTTTAATTTCCAACTCGTAAGCCTTACTATCGAAAGACGTGATATTTAAGGATGACATTGATTATTGATCAGATATTATAAAAGATTAGATAATCAACAATTAAATAATCAAACTAATAATAAGACGATATGTGAACTCATAACATACCCGAGAAAAAATGTTTTTCATATAATTATATAAAATTATATACAATAATATATAATTATATATAACTATTGATATATTTTACATATAATTATGTATAATTATATATAATTATATATAAAATATGTCTATATATATAATTTTTTCCCGGGTAATACTTGTAATTTACTATTTATAATATTAATTTATATAATATTATATATAATTATATTATTATAATATTAATTTATTAATTTACTATTAATAATAAATATAATATTGCATTATAAGCTATTATTAAGATATTTATGTTAGGGATCGAATATATACACCGTGGCCCACTTTAATCGACGCACCTGAATATCTCCGTTGGTAACCCAAATACAAAAAAATTGTTCAGACAAAAGTTGTAGGGTTCGAAGAGGGACACAAGATGGTGGGCTTGAGCTTTTGGTGAAGGTAAAACTGAAGATCACATGAAGGTCATCTTTGTTCTTTTAAATGGAATGTAGTATTTTTCATTGCATATTCTGAAAGAACATAAAATTCTGCATTAAAATTATCTGACACGCTTTTCATGAAAATCCATAATTTTTGAAAATTTAGCAATTAAAGAAAAAAATGTTTGTTTTTCGTAAAGCGAATCATGCATCAATTTGTACATGTTCATGAACATTTCTCGTTCTTAGAGTTACCCGGAATCAACGGCGTGGACATGACGAAAATCTGATCCCATCGGGGTGCTTGATTTACGTGAGTCCCCTTGCCTTTCACTTTCGGGGTGCTTGATTACAGTGAGTCCCCTTACCTCTCACTTTCGGGGTTCTTGATTACAGTGAGTCCCCTTGCCCCTCACGTTTGGGGTGCTCGTTTAACATGAGTCCCCTTGCCCCTCACGTTTAGAGTGATCGTTTAACGTGAGTTCCCTTGCCTCTCACTTCTATTACAATTATCATAATTATTATAGCAAATGTTCAAAATTACCTCCATTTGCTTGAAGACACAAATGTAAAGTCTTTGAAAGTGCCGTACTATTTTTAGCAAAATCTCTCTGGGAATTGCTGCGCAAGTTCGATTGATATAATCTATCATGTCTTCTCTTGTTGTTGGTCGTTCCGTGAAAACAGCATTTTTTACGAAGTCCCACAAATAAAAATCTGGAGATGTCAAGTCTGGTGAATTAGGAGGCCAGTTAACTGGACCTCCCCTTCCGATCCATCTCTCATTATAATTTTCATTTAAAAAGTCACGTACTATTCGTGCATAGTGTGATGCTGCACCATCTTGCTGAAGCCACATTCTTCGTCTTGTCATCAAATCAACATTTTCTAACATTTCTGGCAATTGATCTCTTAGCAACTCYAAATAGCTGTCTCTATCAACATTTCTTTCAAAAAAATAGGGACCAATCAAGTAACCGTTTATTATGCCACACCAAACCATAAGGCTCCATCGGTTTCGATGGTCTACAGTTCTGTGCCAGTGAGGGTTGTGGTCTGACCAATAATGGCAATTGTGCCTATTAAGTTGCCCATCACTGTAAATTTGCCTCATCAGAAAACATTACATATCTAAAAAATTCTGGATCTTCTTCTATTATTCTTAAAGCCCATAAGCAGAATTCAATTCGCATTTGAATATGATTTGGCCTTAATTCATGAACTAATGAAATGTGGTATGGATGATATTTTAAACTTTTCAGAATTCTTAGAGCCGTTGTTCTTGGTATGCCAATTTCTCGCTCAATCAGACGGCTACTAACGTGAAGATCAATATGAACAGTTGCTAAGACAGTCACAGCACGAGCATCATTTTCATCGTAATTGTGATGTCTACGTTGGCGAACAAGGCGTCCATTATGAGCTCTTTGAGTCAGTCTTTGTATGGTCCTATCATTAGGGTGTCTCCTGTTTGGAAATTGTTTAGCGTATCGCCTTGCCGCTAAACGATAATTATTATTACATTGTCCTAAAACCATTATTATGTCAATAATTTCATTAGGAGTCAGCCATTATACAAATTTAACTTTAAAATAAGACTATTAAGTTTAAATTTCAATTTTAAGTTTAATGAAATAAACAAAATTTGTTGATAAAAAACTCAAGAAGTAGTAAACTATTACTTTATTTTAACTTAAAGAAAAATTCGCTCTTTCAAAATCTTATTGCAAAAACAAGACGTAAAATAATCCGGCTAATCTAAAAACCGAACTAAATGTCTCCAATCCAAATGTACAGTATGTGTACTTCTGAAAATAACAATAGCAAATGTCCCATAGAAACTTATAAATTTTTAGCTCTTTTTAGTTTTACATAAGAAATGCATACAGGATTCTAGCCAAATTTTATTAAAGTCTAAAAGTATTCCTAAACGTATGAAAATTCGTAAATTTGTTGTATTTCTTCGTATCAATAAAAATTTATGTAAACAAACTTTTAGAAAAAAGTTTTAATTACATTTTTACGTTGGTGAAGTAGTAAATTTAAAAAATTTTTTTCATCAGATCATTTTAATACGTTAAGCTGATATTTCGTATGATTTTTTAAATTTTATTTCGACGAGACTTACGAAAAATAAAACACCGTATATTATTTTTATAGAAAAAACACTGTTAAAAAAAAAACAGTTTTCCTAAATTTTCTGTAAAAATTTAGCTCTGAATTCATATTCAGCGATCCTGAAAACCCCTAAGAACAGTACGGTACTTTCAAAGACTTTTACACTTGTGTCTTTAAGCAAATGGAGGTAATTTTAAACATTTGCTATAATAATTATGATAATTATAATAGAAGTGAGGGGCAAGGGGACTCACGTTAAACGAGCACTCCAAACATGAGGGGCAAGGGGACTCACTGTAATCAAGCACCCCGAAAGTGAGAGGTAAGGGGACTCACTGTAATCAAGCACTCCGAAAGTGAGAAGCAAGGGGACTCACGTAAATCAAGCACCCCGATGGGATCAGATTTTCGTCACGTCCACGTTCCGTCATTCCGGGTCATCACGTCCGTTGATTCCGGGTAACTCTAAGAACGAGAAATGTTCATGAACATGTACAAATTGATGCATGATTCTCTTTACGAAAAACAAGCATTTTTTCTTTAATTGCTAAATTTTCTCAAAAATTATGGATTTCCATGAAAAACGTATCAGATAATTTTAATGCTGAATTTTATGTTCTTTCAGAATATGCAATGAAAAATACCCATTCCATTTAAAAGAACAAAGTTGACCTTCATATGACCTTCAGTTTTACCTTCGTCAAAAACTCAAGCCCATCTTGTGTCCCCCTCCGAACCCTACAACTTTTGTCTGAACAATTTTTTTGTATTCGGCTTATCAACGGAGATATTCAGGTGCGTCGATTAAAATGGGCCACGGTGTATATAATGTATATTATATAGTCGATAATATCAATATTTTTCAATTATTTTCGCACTCCCGAGATTCCATTCATAATGACGATGTTCAGGATCAATGATCCTCAGTAAGTGTTTTCCAACAAGAAATACAAATGTGCGATACAATGAACATTTCATTCTTGTTTAAAAAAATACTGGAGTTGTCTGTTTTACCGACTAAACGCGATTATTTTTTCAACTATTACTACCCAGCAAACACAATGTTACATGTAACGTATATGTTAGATGTAATTCCCTACTCAACAACGTAGCTGTTACGTAACACACATGTTGTGTAACAGTTACATTATTGAGTAGGAAATTACAACTAACATATAKGTTACATGTAACATTGTGTTTGCTGGATACACTATTACACTATTCTTTTTATTGATTATACAGAATTATAACGAATTATGAGTCAGAAGTCGATAACAAAATTATAATAAGATTGTATAAAATTCGAAAATTATAATTTTCGAATTTTTTTCGCTTTTTATATAAAATCGGTCGGTTTGGACTACGTTATTGTAAATGTAGACGTAGTCTACATTTTAATTGTGGAAAAAGATTTATAATTCTGTGTAATCAATAAAAAGAATAGGATTGAAAAAATATTCGCGTTTAGTCGGTAAAATTGAACCGATTGAACACGATTCACACACACACACACACACACACACACA
>JANQDE010000068.1:192755-225724 GCA_037157785.1 Cephalotes varians
CACACACACACACACACACACACACACACACACACACACACACACACACACACGATATATATATGCGATTTACGAAACTTCACACATCACTATACATACCGTTCATCAATATCGTACGTGTAATTTGTAGTGTAAAAAATTTTGTTAAAATTTTTTTCTTCTAGGCTTTCAATCTCAGTTCTGAGCTCAGAATTGTTCTTTCGTATAATTCGACGCGTAGGACGGTCTCATTTTGTACATACAAATTACAGAACTTTTATATTAAGGAAACATTTACAATTGTAGTTTGATACACATTTACATTTCTACAATTGTAGAAGTGAGGTGACAATTGTAGCTAAGCGATATATAATTTTTAAACATTTTTTTTTATTTTCTCATGAAAATCGATTGTCTTGCACTTTATTTTTGTGTGTACTTTACTTGTGTAGAAAGATTTTGTACAGCCAATTCGAAGTAATTTATCCACTTATCGGTAATTCCAATTTAGGATTCCATCCCCTTAATTGGCAAAGATGATTCATAAAATGATTCACTGTATTCATAGTCGTTCTTATATTTAGAGACCGTTTTAAGAATGAATCTATAGTCTTGAGATGTCATAAATCAGAATCGTATTAACATCTTAAAACACTACTTTTGAAATAAGAATCGATTATGAATACTGGCCTTACATTCTAATTGTGTTTCTTGCTGAAAAATACAGATATCTCGCCGGCAATTAATTCTGGTAAAATTATTTAAAGCAGAATTTCTAACTGTATTCATCCAACTGTAATCTAATCTTTTTTCCACATTCACACACACATATACACATACATACACAAAAATGAAAAGTACCGTAGGATAGTTAGGAGGTTCCAAGTTAAGAAGGTTCGAATCCTGGCTGAATATTTTTCGTAATAATTTCTTTGCAGTGTTTTAAAATACTTATTATCAAATTATTATTATTAAATTAACGATCAATTTGTCATATTAAACTAGCTTTAGGAATGCATTTTCAAGACCAGCTATGTTTGGCGTGTTTGAAGAATTGGAAAATGTGTTTAAATTTCATATAGAAATATTATTAGGCATCTATCTCGATCATATATGACGTTTCTTTCCCTATTTGATTATTTTTTCTGTTACAATAAAAAATTCGTAATGTCCATAAAAAAATAATATAGAATATTTTTAATTATAACTTTATAAAAATAACTTTATAATGAACTTTATAATTATAATCACTGATTAAATTAATCTGAATTTAATTAAAATAATACTACATATAAGAAGAGGTCAAGGGAACGAGCTAACGAACAGATGATTTAAAGCAGAAATTATAAGTTTATTAATATAATGTACTGTAACATTTAAATTTCAATACGTTTCGGCATAACTTTGCCTTCTTCAGTTGTTCACCGTTAACATTAAAGAAACATAAAAAATACAATAAAGAAGAAACGCGCGAGTCAAAAGAATAATTAATTAAAGTAATTTCATCATTGAAAGTGCAGAGTTGTTATTTCTGACAAAGAATTAAAGGCAATCAAATGAGTAATTTTTGCGATTGTCAAGTACGCTTGTGTTGGTAAAATTTTTTCTTAGAATTCACATAATTTTTCAGAGTTTTATTTCTACAAATTTTAGAATTTTTTTACAATTTCTGTATATTTATATATATATATATTTTTTTAATTTTTGATTTTTTTATGACTTGTAATACTTTTCAGAAATGCTAAAAAGTTTGTATCTTTTCTAAAATTCTTTATGTATGTAAATTCTGAAATATTTTAAGATTTTTTATTCGATGATTTTCAAAGAAAGTTTATAAAATCTAAAGAATATTTTAAGATATTTTTTGATAGAAATTTTATAAATTTAAAATATAAAAAATTCTTAAAAATATTATGAATTACTATGAGACTTTTTTCAGCAGAACGGAATTGAAGAGTATAAATATTTAAAAAGTATGAATAAATATTTTAAAAAATATTATCGATTCAAAACAAGGTTATGATTTCTGAAAAATAAAATAATTACAAATCAAAAGGGCTACTGGGAATTCGCGCGGTTAGCTATGCGCACAAATAAGATTAATTACTCTTTCAAATGAGTGTCGTGTGAATTTAATAAAAATTAATGAAACGTTTCGGCTAACTTTTATAATTATTTTATACTATCGATTGTTTCGATTATCGATATATAAATAACAATTTTATCCATACAATATTAAATTCATGATTTATTATTATACAAATGTTTCATAAATAAATAAATTTATGACGCAATATCATATATGTTCCGAAATGGCTTTTTCATCCATAATTATGACTTGACTCTCATAATAAAATATTATTTTTATAATTTGTTTTAACGTGTGTTTCGTAAATATGGGTATATACATATTCGCAATGTGATAATATTTGATTTTTATTTAAAACTACACATAACTGCACTATGGATAATTATGAATACGAATGGAGGTATAGTTTTAAATAAAAATCAATTCGAATTAACTTAATCTAAACTAAAAAAGTGATTAATTTAACACAATTGTTTATAGCAAAATTTCTAACTGTATAATACATTTGTAATCTAATCTTTTTTTGTCAGACAACAAAATATTAATAATTCTGTTATAGTAACAAAATATTAGATATAATTCGATAAGTTAATTAAAGTTTAATCGAAGTTTCCCTCAGAAATATATATATATATATATATATATATATATATATATATATATCAGAAAAATTGACAGACTTAAAAAAATTATTAAATATTAATAAAAATGAATAAAATAAATATGAACCGAAAGTCTTGTATATAAATGTGTTGTATAATTTGCATTTTCTTTCTTTCTTGAAAGAATAAACATATTAAATATACTGAAAAAATACTTTAATTATTTAGCGACATTTCGAAAATGTTAAATCTGGTAAGCTCGAGGAGGCATTCCTGAATGTGCATTTGAGCATATACTAATTACTAATAAAAAACGTATATATAAATTATGGTTTAAGGATCATTTGCCTAGATTACAATTCAGTTATTCTTTATCTCCATAGATACATTATCATAATTATATTCACATTTAATTATAAAATGTTAAAATTTATTATGACATTATATAATAAAGAGATAACTCCTCCTTCAAAACAACAGTTTATGATAGAAAAGATATCAATATAAAATTTGTAACAGTGTTATCATTAATATATATATACATTACACAAATTGCGATGTCGCAATTATCACTTAATAATTACAGGAAAGAAACTGAAAATGTTGTCACGTTAAATTAAAATCAAGGACAATGATATGTCAGCATTACTATATTCGTTAAATATTGATTTATTCATCACTTGAATAAAGCCACAACTGCTCTTGCTCATTTTAAACATGCATTCTTGCGTTCTGTTCTTAGCGATTGTCATATTGATATCTATCTAGACTTCTATCTAGATTTCTAAATAAAAGATAAAACCAAACGTATCAGTTATTTATCAGTTGTATCGCATTTCTGCGCAAAATCTTCGGGAATGATACGCGAATTGTGAATCACGCTGTAAGCAGATGAAAAAATATTGATCATTGTAAAATGAAAAGAATTCTAGAAAAATTATGTCCACTACTGGTTATCTAAAAGTAGTATACAAATAAATAAGAATTATATATATCCAGAAGCAAGTTACGTTAACTGAAAAAAAAGAAAAAAGAGAAAAAAGAATAATTTTGTTTTTGAGAGAAAAATTTGCTTAAATTTTAAAATTTTTTTAAATTTCTAAAATTTTGCTCGGTACAGATCTGAAAATAATTTTGTTGGAATCTTAAAGGTAATAAGTTGCAATGTTGCAAAAAATTTTGATATTCTAGCAATTAATTTGAGCATTCTGCATAATTATTTTGATAATTCAACATAATTGCTTTTCTAATCTGTATCCAGCTCTGTAAAATTTTAGATCTTTCAGCAAAACCATTCTTTCCGTGTATATGTTTTTCCTTTCTGATCGATTTAAAAAAAATGTAATAATGAGATGTAATAATAAAATGCAGCGTTCAGATTTTCATAGAAAAATTAATTTCTTCAAACGCGGTTATAATTATTCTATGTAAAACTATGTAAAAAACGTTGGCACATCTTGTTCATTCTGTCCTGAGAATTCGCACAAGATTTTTTATTATCTGTAAATCTTCACAGTCCTGTGATATGAAGTACCTGACGAAAATGACAGGAGACTTTTATCCCACTTCTAGTATAGTATATAATAAATACATGATTTATTTTGCGCAAATATTACAACTTTAAGATAGAAGAAATATCAAAGGTAATAATAGAGTAGAACAGAAGAGAAATGGTAGTCAATTTTTTCCACAAGCTCGTCTACTAATATCCTTTCTAAAAAAGGAGATGTTAAATCGATACTCGCATATATCGAAGTATTGTTGCCGCTTTTCCGCAATGTTGATTGGTTCTCTCTGCGCTAACTTCGTGAGCAGCTGTCATCGTGAAGTTAGCAAATGACAATTTATAGATATGTGCATTAATAGAAGGTTATTATTGCAATTTATCTTTTCTAGAAAAGGAGATGTTAAATTGATAYTCSYAWATATCAAAGTATTGTTRCAGTTTTCCGCAATGTTGATTGGTTCTCTCTCTGCGCTAACTTCGTGAGCAGCTGTCATCGTGGAGTTAGCAAATGACAATTTATAGACATGTGCATTAATAGAAGGTTATTATTAAAAAAATTTATTAAAATTATTTATTAAAAATTTATTAAAAATATAATTTATTAAAAAATTAATTATTAAATTTATTAAAATTATTAAAAAATTTATTAAAAAAAATAATAAAAAGAGTAAAATAAAAAATAAAAAATTAAATAGCGCACGCGAAGCGCGCGTCTGTGGTGTCTAGTAAATATAAATATTGTAAATACAGGTTAATAAAAGCGTCATTCATTCTCTAAGATTCTCTAAAAAAACATGTGGTTTTAAAAATATGATTTCTTTCGATAGTGGAAAAATGGAGATACTTTTGTCTTTATTATTTTTGATTTGAAATTGATATTTCGCTGGATGTCCGAAATATGCGGTTCGAATATGTACAAAGAAGACGATTCAGCATCTTTACGCTCGGTAAATGTAAACTTTACGCGATTTGTTTCATCACATATCGTTAAAACGATTCCGCGCCATTCGCACAATTATCGCACGTCAAGCAAAACGGGAGATCCCGTCGTCTCGAGAATCGCGATCGCATCGGATTAATTATCCTAAATCGGAACCGGACAGGAATAATACGAACGGGGAAGTACGGTTTCATGTTGCTGGAAAAGCTGCCTCCTTTCGCAAGTGAAGGATCCATTTGCGGGATAACGGCGCGTAAAACAGCCAATTAAATCAAGATATACATACGTATATCTTCGCGTTTGACACACTGCATGCGACTGATAAGAATTGAATTCTTGCCGGGGCCGATGATTAGCGTCGCGGGCCTTTGCCGCATACTCCGTCGTACGCCACAACACGCGCCGGTCAGTGCGACACAACTCGGTTTCGTATAGTCAGCCGTTTCCTTCGTAAGCCCGCAACTGCCCCGACGAGGGACCATCGACGAAATTTTATACAACTAGAGGAAGGTTACGGTGTGTAATCAAAATTCTAAATTTAGTATGCTAAATTAGTTTGCCGGCCACGTGCGATAACGACAGACGTTTGTTCGTCCGTCGTTCTCTCTTTCTTTAATCTCCTTTTTTTCCTCTTTTTTCTTTTGATGTGCATACTTGTCTTGCTACGAACATAACGAACGGAAGTGTAATTTAAAGAGACTGGATCTTGTACCTTATCGCTCTCCCGTACAACAGTGCGAACATTTTCGTGATTAAAGATTAAATCTTATTGGAAGCTATCGCCGCGGACTTGTAATCGCGCGTTATCGATATTAAATCTCTGTTAACATTAAAAATAATAAGATACGAACTTGTCGATTTAAAAAAAAAAAGTGTGTTAATACAAGTGACCTGGCGCGCAAAAAGCATCGCGAGTGTTTGTCGAATAATATTGATAAAATAATGGTTGATAACATGAATTACCCATCGTGTGGGATGTAAAATTCAATCTTAGAAATCTACTAACTAAATTTATATACAAAGTAAATAATAGAAAAATAAACAGAGTAAAACTCTCTTATCGATTAAATATGAACAACTTGTTTTACAATTAAAAAAAAGAACTTTTGCAACTATTTTTACTTAAAAGATACATAGAATAGAATTATATATACTTTTATTTAATTGTATCATTTAATTGTATAAATCATTAAAAAGAACAATGAAAATTAGAAATATAAAATTGAGATGTAAAATACACGCGAGTAATTACGTTAAAAAATAAAACTACGCGGTAATGTAGGATTAAGCACAAATTTTCACACATTTCTAAAACCTGCACGAATTCGGCACGTGGTTTTATTTCCGTAATGCAACGTCACATGTAGCTTCAACTTCAAAATAACATTTAAAATGTAACGTTACCGCGTTATCGATGTGCATGCTTATAAACTCTTTACATCGTGATATATCCTCTTCCTATTCTGTGACTCCTTTTAACGTATGAAACCACGCATCGCGTCATTCTTAAGCTCACTTTAGACTATCTATAATTCATGTCACAATTCAAATCAGAATTCTATTTGTAACTTTATGCAAAACATGTGAACAGTCAAAATGTATGTAAAATATATGCTAAAATACACACACACCAAAAATATATGGCATATAAAATTATAAAAAGTAGATAAAAGTAGATAAAATAGTTTTAAAAATGTATTTCAAAATCTAATGAATTATAGATCATCTAAAGTAGTCATCAAATTTTAAAAACGTATTACAATTTAACATATTTATTGTTAAGATTAATTTGTGCGCTCATCTCTACGTTGAGTTATTTTTTGATTCAATACATGGATACATTAAGGAATGAAACGAATATAATCGATGATTAAGTCTTCTTTATAAGTAAATGAAAATATAATATGAGGACATAAGAGTATGTATGTATGTATACATATATATATATATATATATATATATATATATATATATATGTGTGTGTGTGTGTGTGTGTGTGTGTGTGTGTATATATGTATAAATCTACATGAAAATATATGAATCTATAAAGTTAATTAATATACACTATCGGGACAATTTGCAGTTTGGCGGTTAATATTCACACTGTACACCGATTTCGTATCTGCTTTCATTTTGTACGTTTATCGCAATCGTGAAATACGCGAGATAAGGGAAAAATACGTAACCGGCGATTTAATTACCACGTATGGTTAATCTGATTTCGTATTATTACGACGTTAACGCAAGTTCGTATTTTCCGTGTGCCGGCGCGTTTCGACGAACGGAAAAATCCGACAAAAATTATGGATAATACCTCAGATACATACGTTGTTACATAAGAAACCACATCGTTACATAAATCATTTTCACGCGATTGACGGGTATTAACGTTAAAATATATGTTGTCCGAATAGGAACTGTTTGCGAAAGAGAGTAAAGTATCGTTTTAAATTGCCTTTTAAGAAGTTTTGTCAATGATCGCTATGCTTAATTAGTATATTTGATAATTAAATATACTACATATTTGTGAAATATTTGCGAGCACATATGTATGTTATGCGAAAAAAATGTTAGATATTTTAGACGATGACAAAATATCATAAACTGTTCACATTTTTTATGTATATTACGTAAACCTACTTCTCTTTCTCTCTCTCTCTCTTTTAAATTTAATTTAAATTTTTTAACTAATTCTAGTATTTTAACTTGTCCATTATTATATCGCAATTATAAATTCAGTTAATTAACTTCTTTTCTCTCTCTTTCTCTCTCTCTCTCTCTCTCTCTCTCTCTCTCTCTGTATTTAGATTTATTAATTTATAAATGTAATTATTAATTTTTAATTTTAATATAATCGTATTATATACTTTAATTTGAATTATATTATAAGATGCACATTAATATTATAATTTAGATTTAGCAACTTTTCTCTACAACAACTCGTAACAGCTTAAAATTTTTGAATATTTTGTTTTTGTACAAAATGAAAATAAGTAATATTTGATACATCGCAAATGATTTCAATGTATCACACGTCAATATTGCATGTCACTAGCACATTTAACATTTATTAAGACAAGTGCAAGATAATGAGAATCATGAATGCGTTTTAATAAGCTTTATATATAAGCTTCTCAAAAATTTGCGTGTAAGCAAATAAAATTGCGAAACAGAAAACTTCTCTCTTAAATTTTACATAATTATTTTTTTATCTTATATTACAATGTCATTTGATAACTCGAAATTAGTGGAGTGAGTCTAAGTAACAAGCTTCAATTGTTCACATCCTGTTTGCTCAGATTTCTAAAGTGGTATGTATGTACCTTATCTATTCGCATAATTCGGATAATTTTTTAAACATAAATATATTTTTATGTCATAAATTCGTTGAAACACAAAATATCGGAAATACACCCCACCTATCAGGAAGATAGTTATTTTTTTAATCCACATGATTCCGCGTCATTCGTCAATTAAATAAATATAGCCGGGAATTATAGCAATAAAGTTTGTTAATCGCGGAATCGCGTTTAATCTCGTGTTAATCTCTCATCGGCTCTTCAAACTTAACCCTTGGCACTCGATGCTATATCGCATTTATATTGCTGCGATGTGCGTTCATGCGATAATATTACGTAATATTTATAGTATATGTGTAGTGTTTACTGAATATTTATAATGTTGCGAGAGCTTATACTAGATTTTCCTCCTTAGCTAGTTAAATTTTTTCTTTAATAAAAACACTTTTTTATGATTAATTCGTTTAAAATGTAATACCAGAAACACAAGAATGATCATTTTTAAAGCCAGCAATAAAATAATCGCATCGAGAACAAGATAGAATAATGAATGATATTCTTGATCAAATAAAAAAGAAGAAATATTTATCCAATTTCAAGATAATCTTCAAATAAGAGAATAAATGTGGAACGGATATTTCGTATCACTGATTTCTACGATATCTACGATAATTTAAGAAGTATAATGTTGTAGAGAAATATTGACATAACACGCGCTGTGCGATTATCATGATAAAATAATCGATAACTATGAAAATATTCCACTTTTAAATCAGTAAACATAGAGATTTAGTGCAAATATGAGCGTGAAATAAGTTGTTCACTTTGGCTACGTGTTTCTATTATAAAGTGTCAATTTGTATTATTCGATGATATTTGATGATGACCTATTAAATGGTCTGTGAAACTGTAACCTCGTGGAGCAAGTCTACAGTGTCATAAAATAGAAATTACCCGGGATTCAATGAAGATTAATCGTGTTACACTCGTGCAAAAGGTGAAGGTTCACGATCTTAGATAACATAATGACATAGGCTATAGAAAAATGACTATTTTATATGATAAAATTATATATAAATCTTCATATTATTATTATTATTATATAACATTACATTGCACAATAGATCAAAAATAATAACTTTTTCACTGATAACATGTTAAAAAACAACGCGCGTATTACATGTCTTTAATTCAAATTTTATTTTGTTGCATTCTTGTGTGTACAGTGAAATATTTTATCGAATTTCTGAATGAAAGAATGAATTTTATATTTTATATATATATATATATAACACACACACGTAAATTATATATGTAACATACTGTGTGCAATTGACATGCACTGAAAATGTCATGTTTTTTACATCATAAACAGTTTACGTAATTCATGTTGTTATCACTAAAGCAGAATTATATCTTGTTTTGTTATCGTTTACTAGTATCTCAAATACGTCATGTTAGCAGATATCAACTTTTGTATTTTTTTTTATCAGCTTCCGCGTAATGGATGAGTTTTCTGACATTTTTACATTATTCTCTCGTCGCCATTTTATAGACAATAATATCATTGATGGAAATATGATATTACGATGTAATGATGAAACAATAACGTTTCATCGAAAACCGAAATAAAACGAAGAAAACAAGATTAACTTCTTACATCACTGTATATATACATTAGACGTCAATTTCATTCAAATTTCATTTAAAACAAGTATTTGTAATTTCAAACGTTAAAGTGCACAACTTCGAAATGATGCAACTTCGTGCTAAACTATTATCTAACGTGTATTTAAGCTTTTTTATCTAAACAATTTTTCTTCCATTATACGTTACATGATTGTTGCTCATTATTTTTTCTTTCTACGTCTTTTTCCTCAATGTAATATCGCTTACATCGATTATGGTATTCAGTCAATTCTTATATTTTAATTAAGATCATCTCAAGATTTCAATCAAGAAGAGAACCGTATAAGCTTACTTAAAACGATCTTAAATATAAAAACGGACTATGAATACCGACTTACATATGATATTATTCAATAATTGATGATAATAACTTCTTTTGAGATTGTTATAATATATAGAGTAAGACAATCGTAAAAAGGTAATAAAAATGTTTAGTAAAAATTCGGTAAAAAATTTTTCAAATTAAATAATAATATATAAATATATATATGTATATAATTTTTTGTGCGTGCGCGCGCGCGCGCGCGCGCGTGTGTGTGTGTGTGTGTGTGTGTAATTTTTTATTTTTCTTGTATAATCTTCTCTGTTCGTATATGTATATAGAAAGAATAATAAGAAGTAGAATTGAAAAATAATTAGAAGCATAACTTTTGCATTGCTTTTTTTTATAAAAAGAGAAATTTGAGAAAATAAAATAAACTGCATGTAACTATATTAATAATATAATCATATTAATCATAAACAAAATTATATACATATGTAATTACATATGTTATCATAAATATATATGTATATTGTATAATGTAATCACAATTTTTCTTTTCGTAAAAAGGAAACAATGCAAAAGTTATTCAAATTAATATATTTTTTATTATTTTTCCACTATATACGAATAGAAATTACAAAAAAAGGAAAATACCACATATGAACATATTTTATATTTATATATATATATTATATGTTTTTATAAAAAATTTTTTACCGGAAATGTTTTTAATAAATTTAATGATATTTAATAATATTTAACAAATATAAAATTGTACAAATTTTAATACTTTTTTTAAATGACATAATAAAATATACAACAATTTCCATTTCTCTATCCAAAAATATCCACTTATAAACAAAAGATCTGGCATATTATCAATTATTTATATCATCTATACTATCTAGTGTTTGTCAAATGTTCGAATTAAACAAGTAGATATGCGAAGATTGTAATTACTTAAAATTTTGTATAACATCAAGCGTGATGATATAAAACCAATTATAATTTCGTGAAGTATATTAACAGCACTACTTATATAGACGGCGATAATCTTCTATACAGGGTGTTCCAAAATTATCCGAATTTTTTCAAAAAATCATAACTTCATTAATAATTGTCACATGGAAACGAAATGTATAAAAAATATTTCTATATGACATTCAAATTTTGATTGTATATTTTATTCGAAATTATTCTTTGCCTTGGCTCTATCCTGTACGCTCGCGTTTGAAGAAATCAACGGTGGCCGTTAGTTTCTCAACTTTCTGTTGTTGCAAATTTTACTTAATGATTTTTTTAATGCATTAACTTGTACGACTCAATTGTACAGACTCTGGACTCCAAAATAAATCACAGAATAATAATCTATTGGATTGAGATCCGATGAATCCTCTTTGTCCAGAAGGTTTTGCAAAGTTTTGCTGAGCTCAACTGTTTTCTTTGCTGAATAGTGCCCCAGTTCTGCAGGAATATCCAATGCTGCTCTTCGAAATGCTTCTGTACTTATGGAGTACAGTATCAGAAGATTCTGATATAAGATTTGATTTTGCTGTCGATGAAAATCAAGGAAATTTTGCCGTTAATGATGATATCAGTCCATAGTATACTCTGAGGCAGGATAATGACTTTTGGCGACAATGGTTTTTGTTCAAACTCTTTAGTCGTAATTCTCGTAATTCTCATTTTGGTATTTGTAGTGACACTGAATGGCAAAAATTTTGTCATTAGTAAAGAGAATCAATAAAAAGAAAGTGCGATGCCGACCATTGGCGACTTTCAACAAAATGCACGCTTTTTTCGATCGATTTGTCTTTATTCTTTCGTTCAGTAAGTGACATTTGTTAAATTTATATGATTTTAATTTATGTATTAATTCTGGAAATTGTTACAATACCGATGTTGAGCAATCTTACCATATTTTGGATGATAAAATTTCACTTGTCGTTGGATCTTCTCCCTCTATCCTCCAGAGTGATTCGCGAGAGAACCAGTTTCCTGATATGTATCATAGATACATACTGATCGTAGAAATCGGCACACTCAATGTTTTTGAAATCGAAACAGGAGAATTTCTTTGATTGTGCAATACGATTGTGTAATAATGCTTACTCGACATGAATTTGACTTTATTGTTTACAAGCAATTGATCCGATCACGATTGTTTACATTTATACAAGCTAACAAAATATCAATAACAATTTATGTAATGAGTTTCATAAGATACTTTTTTATATTGTTAAATAAAAAGATGAATAATTTTGAAGCACCATGTATAAAATTGATTATCAACATATCAAAGCTGATATGCTGATAAAATCAGCAAATGGGAAAATCACAGTGATATAATTTGTATTATTTGTCATATTGCATAACGCAAAAAAATTTTTTAATTTAAGAAATTGACGTATGTTCTCTCATAAATATTATTTAATTACGTACGTTATAAGTGTGTTAAAAATTATGTATGTGTATATATATATATATATATCATAATATTTTTTATATACATATGTATATAAGAAATATATAATATATTTGTAATATTTCTTTTTTTTATATTATATATTAATTACAATATATATATATATATATATATATTATATAAGGACAAATTTTATATACACAGTATTTTTCTAATACTTATACTATACTTATGCACGCGCGCGTGCGTGTATGTATATTAGACAATACAACATTTTAGAACGGAATTAAAAATTTGAAATCGATTGTTGTCTTTAAAAATAAGAATTACGATTTTTGAAAAAATGATTTATTACTGTATTATAAGTCATATATCTTATACTGTATTTAGATCGATATCGAGTTTCTTTGTGCTGATTTTTGAATTCTGTATTTCCCGTATTAAAAATTTATAATTCACGTTATGTATGTACATTTTTTTTTCAGTACCAGCAGTATATCCAAGCATGTCCTTGGTTTTTGACTCTATTTTTAAGCATAAATTTCAAGTTCATCATTAACAGTGCTTATATTTGCAAATTATACATGTAGTTTAGAACGTGACGTTTTTCCGTCAAAGATAAGAGTATGTGAATATCAAATAATGAATACAAAGTTTAGCATGAAAATAACATAAACATGGAAGAGGCAATGCTTACAATTAGTGTATTTATTTAGATTACAATCGAATATTACACATAACGTGAGCAAGAAATCTATACATACACACATACACACACATATATATATATATATAAAATAAATAAATACACATATATTATACATATATAATATTAGATTATACATATATTAATATTAGAAATATTATTTTTATTTATAAGAAAAAAGAAAGATGCAATTTACAAAAGCTAATGTTAATTTCATCTTTTTTGTTATTTAATACAAAATTCTCTTTCCAAAAAATTATTATGCATCGCAACTATTAAATTATTAATATCCACGCACAAAAAAGCATAAGCTTTAATATTATTCTTTCTTATCAATTTTGAAATACCTAGCGATCGTGCAACATGTACATAACACAGACGGCCAAAGCCAAAGGCGGCCGAAGCCGAGATTTATTGAATTATACTTGGACATATTACAAATGCAATGAAATCAGCTTTCTGAATATTGTCAGGGTCTTTATCAAAATTGTTTTTCTTATTACCTATTAACATGATCTTATACGATTTTTTCTCTCCTTTTTTTAGTCAGTTCCTAAATACAAATGACTTGCACACTTTTGAAAGCAAAATTATTTTTGCATGCGGGCCAACTTTTTTTGCGCTTCTGATTTTCACTATTATTAATTGATATTATATCGATATATAACCAATTTTAGATATTTTTGTAAGAAGATAATCAGAGATAAATTTGGAAAAAAAAGCTGATAAATTAATCCATTTGTACAATTTCCAAAAATTTAGAAAAGAATTTAAAAATTTAGCCTCGAATTATTTATGTACCTTGCTCACATAAATTGGATTTTTTTTTATTCTTTTAGATAAAAATGGTATTTCTCAAATAATTCATTAATTTGCTTCGATATATATACATATATTTATATAATATTTTCTACAATATTACAAAAAAATCATAAAAGAATTTAAAATAAGATTTTGAATCTTTCACAAAAAACTTTCTATTTTTTACGTAAAACAAATATAGTTTTATCTATAATTTCATTCATTCGGATTACTGTAATTACTTTTGAAATTATTTACTATGAACATTGCATATTTTATATTAGATTTCTATAAATAAAGAATATGGCGAGAAAAAATTTGAAAACAATAAGTGCAATTTTTGTTTATATGACTAAAGTACATAATCTTTCTCCTTAATCTTGCTTCTAACATAAAAAGCGAAATCTTCTAAGAAATTAAAGAAAATGTAAAAAATATAAAAAAAAAAAGAACGATGTCAGTCGGTATTCTTTATATTTCTGTGGTGCACGATTGATATTTGCCTACGCCGGTAGATGTCAAGTGCGATTCCGAATGTTATCATCCCGTTCGTCTCTTTAGCTGCATGTTCCTTTTGGACGCTCACGCGTTGTATTTATACCTCCTTATTTAATAAACAAAAAGGTTGAAACGATTTCAAGAGTGCAGTGAGCGCCAATGAGCGCCAAATGGAATGCAACTGCTTTTAGCATCTGTCAGCAGTTTCGGCAATTAAAATTTGATTGAGAAAAGAAAGAGCGAGAGGATCGAGTGCATAAAGTGCAAAAGAACAAACCGGTTCTTTGCACTTGTCAAGAAGTCTGTTTTTTATTCCTGCACTCTCCGAACTGGTACACACGGTGCCAATAAGTTGAAGTGAAGTAAACATATGTTTATTTCACTTCAACTTATTGCACCGTGTGTACCAGTTCGGAGAGTGCAGGAATAAAAAACAGACCTTTCGTCAAGGTCGTAATAGATCTGTTCTTTTCAGTTGAATTTCTTGCACCGTTTATCTTTCTTCCTTTTTTCTCTAACGTGGAGGGAGAAAGAGAAAAAGTGAGCGGTGCAAGAAGCTGAAAAGAACAGACCAATGTTATTCATAGGTCTTGCATACGTCGCACATATGTGTAAACTGTATCACGTGACCTGTGTCAAACGAGCTGGAATGCGAAACCGATATGTGACTATTGCGTCTTTTTGTTAGATTAAAATAGATTAAAAGGATCTCAAAATGACGACGGAATTTGTGTGGAATGCCGAAAATACGGCAGCAACATGCTCGACCGTACGTAATACATCGCAATACATTTCCTCATATTCTTCCTCACTTCTTTCTCTCCTTAATGAACCTAGATTACACACGTTTTCAAAATTGAGTCAATCGTCTTAAAGTCATGTTATGAGTTTGGATATTCTTGCTGTCTGGGAACGTTCTTGTCAAAATATTAACAATATAACATATGATGAAATATATTTTTTAGATTCTCATTTCCTCTTTCATTAATTTGTATCAATTTTATTTTCAAAGCTTAAAGATATAAATAATTGTAATTACAAAAAACAGAAAAATTAGAAAAGAAAGAAAGATTTTAATACGTAAAAATATACAATTAACAATTCCTGTTAGATTATTTAGAAAGGAATGTTATTCTAAAAGCTATATTGATTGCAGAATATTCTATATAAGTTGTATTCTATAGGGGTGAATTCGTTTATGCAGTCACTGCTGCAGAGAGTATCATTTTATCTTCATTGTTCATTGGACATAAACAAAGATAAAATACCTTCTGCAGCAGTGACTGCATAAACGAATTCACCCTAGTATTCTATATAAGTGATTTATATAGTCTTTATATGAAAAAGCAGTTTTTATTTAAAATGTATATGAAGAATATTATATATTAAAAATTGTCTTATATTCTAAATTAATAAATTTATATGTTTTGCAAGAGATAGATTTAGAAATTATAATCAATAGTCAAATATATTGAATGTTGTTTTAATTGTGAATATAATTTTTTTTTTTTTCAGAGCGACGAAAGCACGCCGCTTTTGTCAGCGAGCGGTCAAGCCATGTCCAGTAACAAGATTGGTATTTCACAACAGACTTTGGTCTCTACTAATGGCGAACTTGGTCAAGCTAAAAAATTTCCCCAATATCTGGCTGGTATAGCAGCGACGCTTGGCGCTCTTGCTGCTGGTATGGTACTTGGTTGGACATCGCCTGCCGGTGAAGATGGTGTAAATCTGATAAAAGATTATGGCATACCAATGAACAAAGCTGAATTCTCCTGGATAGGATCTCTTACTACTCTTGGAGCGGGTGCGATATGCATTCCCATTGGCATGATAGCGGACTTAATTGGGAGAAAGACTGCCATGCTGCTCATGGTAGTTCCCTTTACCGCTGGTTGGCTACTTATTATCTGCTCGAACTCACTACTCATGTTCTACTTTGGTAGATTCATTACTGGCCTCAGTGGTGGAGCTTTCTGCGTAGCTGCGCCCCTATATACAGCAGAGATAGCCGAGAGTGAGATTCGCGGCACGCTTGGCTCTTACTTCCAATTGATGCTCACAATAGGCATCTTGGCCTCGTACGTCCTTGGGGCCGCTATCAAAAATATGAAGACTCTATCGATTATCTCTGCGATCGTGCCGTTGATTTTCTTCGCAGCGTTCTTCTTTATGCCAGAAACTCCAGTATACTACTTGAAGAAAGGCAAAGAGGAGGCTGCTAGAAAAAGTTTGATCAGACTTCGTGGCAATCAATATGACATCGAAGCCGAATTACAGGCACAACGTGAGGCGCTTGAAGAAACTAAGCGAAGTGGCGCGACGTTCATGAATTCGATCAAATCTCCAGCTGCCAAGAAAGGTTTTATAATTGCTTACGGGTTGATGCTCTTCCAACAAATGAGTGGCGTGAACTCCATCATTTTTTACTCTTCGGACATCTTTACCAAAGCTGGAGCTTCCATAGAACCCAACATAGCTACCATCATCGTGGGAGCGGTGCAAGTAGTATCAGTTTTCCTTGGTACTCTTGTCATCGATAAATTAGGCAGAAGAATCTTGCTGCTAGCATCGATAGTAGTAATGTTTCTGATGACGTTGATCCTTGGAGTTTATTTTTATTGTATTACATTTACCACTGCCTTTGATAATATCAAGTGGTTTGCGATTATCCCGCTCTGTATCTTTCTCATATTATTTTCCTTCGGCTTTGGACCGATTCCATGGTTAATGATGCCCGAGATCTTTGCGCCGGAGGTGAAAGGAGTTGCCGGGAGCAGCGCCTGTCTATTCAACTGGCTTATGGCTTTTATAGTCACTAAATTTTACTCTGACATGACCGAGGCCGTGCAATCTTATGGTACTTTTTGGATATTCTCTTTATTCTGCGCCGTCGGAATTGTATTTGTTTACTTCTTGGTTCCGGAAACAAAGGGCAAGACGCTGGACCAAATACAAAGAGAGTTGAACCGTTGATCAGAAGTTGATCAAGAGTTAACCAAAGACTCTTTTGAGAAACAGAAGAATATAAATTGTACATATTGAAGTAATTGTACATTTTATAGCTGTACATATAATAAGTTACAGTACTTAAATGGAATAACATATTTTATAAATTAAGTATATCATATGTAAATGTTATAGGGAAAGGGGAGTAAGATGACGTCTTAAGGTTTGCCGATTTTTCTGTGATGATGTAAAAATAATCTATTTTTTTAGATTCATTAAATCCGCTCATTTGTAAAAACTGTTAAATAAATTAGAATTTTTTCAAATTTAAATTTTATAAAAACATGACAATTTCATCATCTTGCCTCTATATGCGGATAAGATGACTTTCAATAGTGAATAAGACGAAAAGTCAAGTTAAGTTGTACTTTTTTTACGAATAAGATTTATTCTATTTTATTAAACTTCTCATATCATTTTGGTATTATAATATTTTAATGCAATGAAAGAAAAATAAATAAATAAATAGACAAGATACAAATATTTGATGAAAAATATTTCTATAGTTTGAAAAAAAAATTACTAAATATTGAAACTATTTATAAGTGTACAATAGAAAATGAAATAAAATTACAGACAAAAAAATAATTAATTATTTTCCTAATTTCGTCATCTTACTCCGTAGTTATTGTGTCTTTTTATTCATTTAATAAAAATATTGCAATGCGAAAAATGAAAAATATTAGTTATGTTATTGTATGTTTTTAACAACACTGTACTGTGATTTTATAGAGTGAAAGTATTTACTATAATTATCATTCTTTATAAACAAACACCAAAAATTTATATAAAAATGCATTTAAAACATTTCTTATTATATTAGCCACTTCTGTAGACAGATTGAAGCCAAATTACAGGAGATTATTATTGTCTAAGGCTTTTAATAAGTACAGCATTGACCTGTCATTTGCTTATCTTATCAGCTTAAAAAAATTAACAATCGTCATGTTATCCTTTTCTTACCCCCTTTTCTCTATTCTGTATTTGAGAATGCCTGTAATATTGTTTAGTATCCACATAGTCATTTTATTACATAATGCTATCTTAATCCTCAGGATTGGAGGACGGAGGATTGATCAACTAGAAATTAAAAATATATTTTTCTTTATAATAAGTAAATAGTGACTGAATAAAATATATTTCCTCTTTTTTTCCTGAAATATCCAACAATAATATCACTTTCCTGAGAAAAAGAAAACACTCTTTAGAAATGTGACAAAATCGAAATGCGTAATGCACTCAACATTATTGTTATCTTATCATATCACAGCTCTAAAAAATGAAAATTTTAAAATGACTTGCTAGTTGGCTAGTCCATCCGCGCTTTGAGGATTCATAGAAGCATCAGTATCTTAATGATATTATGGCGACTTTATTTTTTATTATATTTTAAGACTGATTCTTTGATGAACTTGTATAAAGTTTCTATCGATATATTAATTACTATTTATGTTAATTGTTATTATATGTGTATATGCATTATTATTATATGTTCATTATTATTATACGTACAAAAGAATTATTGACCATCTAACACAAATTTGCTCCTTTGACAAAGCAACTCTACACCTAAGCAACATAGTTATGTTTAAAAAAAGTTTAGCTAATAATAATAATAATATTTTTATATGTATAAAGATATGTTTATTAAATCGTCGAGAAATGTCTCGTAATAAAAACTAGTTTACCTTTAAATTAGTAAAAAAGACGATAAATAAACATATTATGAATGTTTATTAAACGTTTTTATGATGTTTATTAAATAGTTCAAAAACGTATACAATTTAAATATTTATTTTTTCTTTAAAGCTTTAAAATCGATTTATAACATTTATTAAACGTATTTTGATTTTGCCCTTTTGGGCATCTATATTATCATCCTGTGCTATTGTGATCGTTAAAGTTATTTTTAATTTCTTTATCCTATTTTTTATAATGATCCAGTTTCTTATGTATTATTTGTTGTTTTGTCTCACAGAGATCTCTATACTTTCCAGTTTTAACACTCTTACATTAATTTTAATATTATAAATAAAAAGAAGAAAGAAATTTCTAAAGACAAAAGTCATATAAGATAAAAGTTGAAAACTTTTGGACGTTACTGGACATATAGTTCTTATTAATATATATTTTATTTATACAAACTTCCATTCGTGCATTTAAGGATTTCTTATATATCGAATCCGTATCATATTAAACCTTTTATCTTTTGATATTATCATATTTGCAATAGCGCGTTTGTAAGACTGGGGCCCTGGAGAACTGAAATGCCAGGGACACCACAATTATAACAAAAAAGAAAAAATTAGGTAATTTAAACAAGCATCACAAAACCTTGGCCGCAAATTTTATAACGCGGCCTTGCATATTAAGTAATTCCAAAAATTAATAAATCATTTTATTAGATTTTGAAAATATTTTAATCTTTGCATCAATCATGTTAGAGCCATCATTTTTATATTTTGACTTCGTGTTTTGGTTGTCAGCCGAAAATTATATTAAATTATATAAAAATAATTAAACTAGATATATTTCTCTTCTAAAAAAAATCAAATGTGAAAGAATTAAATAATTATGAAATACATTTGTTCAATTTTTACAATAAAGTGAGTATTCGAAGAACAATTGAAAGTAAATGATGCGGTAATTAGTACAATAGATTTTCAATATAAAATATGTTTACTTCCTGATTACATCCGTCACAGAAAATCGAATTTCAAGTTTCCATATTTTCAAAGACGTCAAAGAGTTCCGCAATTATTTCACGTTATACAAAGATATATAAAGAAAGTAAAATATCTTTTAACTTCTTATTAAGAAATCAAACATCTAAGCAAAATCGCACAAATTTGTGATTGCTTATGATGCTGATAATTTGTCATATTTGTCTTCAATGATTTACTGATATGTAGTAACACACATACACGCACGCGCGCGCACATGCACACACACACACACACACATTGCCAACAATTTAATGGCAAGATAGCAACATCAAAGTTACTTCACGTTATCGACAATACAACAACATTGTATGATCCTATAAATTATTATGGCAACATAATAGTAATAGCATGAATTTTGAATTATTTGCTGCGTACTACTCTTGCCGGCAAATTGCTGGCAATTAATTGCTATCCAAAGTTATATCGTGAAGATATCAATTTGCCAACAAATTGACTCAATTGCTACAATTCTGGTAGCATCCATGCTTAATTTGCGAACAGCATGCTAGCAACAATATAGATACGTTGCTATCTGAGAAATACATCATCTACTAGATGTTAAGTTTAAGTGAAAACCAATGCAAGAAACGAGATTACAATATGAATCTTTGGTGAAGGGAATACAAAAAATTTAGAGAAGAAAATTAATTAAAGCGTTTGATAAAATGAATATAATTGATAAAATGAAAGCCCTTACTATAAAATAATTGAAGCCAACGGAAGTTAAAAATTAAAATGATCTCTTTTAATCTTGTTTTCGCTTCCGTTGGATTCAGTTATTCTATAAATTGACGCTTTAATTTATTTTCTTCTTTGAATTTTTTGTATTCCCTCCATCAAAGTTTCACATTTCTTAATTTGCACACAATCACTCACATTTTTAATTATGGGAAGTTAAAAAATATTTCACCCTTTCTTTTTCTCTCTTTCTGTCGAAAACTTAAAAATGTGGCATAATATCTGTTTAATAATTCTAATAATCTGCTCGTTTGAAATAAAGTCAAAATATTCGATTCTCTCTGATGAATGTAATCAGGAAGTAAATATATTCAATATTGAAAATCTATTGCACTATTTACCGCGCCGTTTACTCTCAGTTGCCTTTTGAATATTCATTTACTGTTTCAATATCGAGAATGCTTTACAAAAATTTATTTATTTTTATTATTTGCCATGAAATTGTGTTAAACACCGTTTATATAATTTCTCTATTATCATACTTTATTAATAAACTCTAGATCTTTGTCAGAATTTTGTCGATATCATTATTGCGCTAAATTTCAACAATAGGTACATTTCGTTTCACGCATATGAGCGTATATATGTAGCTATATATAAATGCGTGAAATGGAACGCATCTAATGTTTGTAGTAGACATTTTACATAATCTGCTCTCGACATTGACTTGACTATGAACTGATATAGACTGATTTAAATATATCGAATGTCAATTGTTAATTGTTATGGGCTATCTACAATGGAAGTAGTGATCCTCGAATGTGAGAATAATTGACTGTGAATTAGTCAATTTCTCACGGTAAGGTTCACTATTCCCATTATAGACGGCCCATTAGACATTAGCTTCTTGAATTACGAATAACTATCCTAATACATATGGGATGTCTGAATAAAATGTGTTCTTTCGAAAACACATTTGAAAATGTAGCGAACTTTCGTTCAGAAAAAACTAAAGGCATTTACAATATCGAACGAAATCGCAAGGAAGTTTTTATTTAATCAATTAAGTAGATTGTTATCGATAAGATATTAAGAATTATGTATTGATATCTTTTCAGAATATAGTTATATTATAGCATTGAATAATGACGGACTTCGTTTTCTGTACTAGGATGTAACTAGAATCAGTGCTTTTCCAGTGCTCATCACGTTATTACAATTTAAAGCGTTGCATGCATCGTACATGTGATACGCTGGTAACAGACGCCAAGTGGTTTCGCCTACGCATACGAACGTGTTCCAAAGAAATGTTCCACAGAATGTTAGTATTTTTGGTTGCCTTATGTCACGTTTCAACACTTAGAAGAAATAGAGACAGAACTAAGGATTCGGAGAAAGAAAAAGAATTAGAAAGAAAGAGAAAAATAATTAACCTATTCTGTACAAACGGATATTTCGGGTCCGATCGATCCATGAAAATTTCTCGTAACTTTGAAAGGTCCCTCACTCCTTACATTTTATTTTTTTCTAAAATAAAGTACAAACATTTATTCTACAAACTTGAAGTATATTCATGAATTTTCATAGATTTTTTTAAGACACTTTATAAATCACTTTAAATAAATGAAACAGTGGCCGGACTCGAAATACCTCCGTTTGTTATGGATAAGATGCCGTTTTTCATTGGTATTAATTTTGATATTGTAAGAGTTAAAAAATACAACTATATAGAGAAACGATTGCATATAATGTGTACTTGCACGTGACACTTTTATCACATTTATTTTAACTTGGTATTATCATATGGCTGATATATTAAGTAAAATTAATTATTAATGAGAGATAATACATTTTAGATAGTACAATTAACTACTGTCATAGTATTTCGCATTTGTGTGTAGTATATTTGTGGTATCGCAAAGCCATGTAGTATATCTATGGTATCGCAAAGCCATGATTTATAAATATATAAATCGATTTTTAAGTAAATTTGTCGATTCCTTGAATCATATGTATTATGTTTTGTCGATACTCATCTTTGTTACGGTGATAAAAAACGTGTATATTTTAATCAAAAGAAAAAAGAATTGAAATTAGATGGTCCATGAATTGATTCATCGAAATTTTTCTGATAGAGAAAAACAAAAAAAAGCTGAGAAAAAAATTTCGTGTGTCAAGTATCCATTGAAAGTCGCAGCCTTGATAAATTTGTTACGGTGATAAGAAATTGATTTTAATCGATTATCTCGCGGAAACATCGAATGCGGAAACTTCCAACGGTCGTAAAATAAAGTCTTGCGAAAGACGGGTAAAGGGTAATATTCTTATCCGGCGCGACTATCGACCTTTCAACGTGATGATCACGATCTTCCGAAGTGAAGACCAAATGATCATTCCTTTCCAACGTAAAACAAAAACAGAAAAATACGTGATAAAAAGAGCGCAGAAGAAACAGTAATTTTACTGCGTCGTAATTGCGATAAAAAAAGAAGCTAATCTAATTGAAAATTAAAATGAATTGCCTAATTATTAACTATTAATCTAAAAGATTTAACCATTTTATTGATGACATAAAACAAAATGACATGGACCTCTCGAAAGCAAAATCAAATTTTCGTTATTTTAATTGTGCAAGCGAAAAGAGTGTTAAATCGCGATTAAACTTGCCAAGAATTTTCTTCAAAATATGATAAATTTTGTCATTTCATTATTATTAATGCATATTAATTTAAAAAAATTCCTAAAGAATTAAATGTTGAAATTAAAAACTGCAAATGTATGTATTTTTTCAGATTTTTCTTTTCTCTTTTTTTTATATATATTTTATTTATACCAATAATGCGCGTTATTTATTTGTATTAAGCATGGTTTTTTAAGATTTTGTCAAAATTAAAATAATATTAATAATGCAAACTTCTTTTTCTCTCTTTTATCTATTACAAAATTTCTGAAGCAATCTATTAAAATTTGTCTACAAATGTTTCTATTTTAATTACAAAACTTATAATAAATATTATATTTTTATTAACTTTTGCAAGATTACTTTGCAGAATAATTATAATATTTAAAAAAAGCTTTCATAATTTTATATTTTTATTATATTTTTACTTTGTAACAGAAGCATGCCTGTAAATATAAGCGCAAAACATTAAATAAATTATTTTAACCGCGTATTCTAAGGTTAATTAAAGTCAAAAGTCTTAACACGAAAATATCAAGGTTACAATAGTTATAAGCGATTAAAGTTAGCGAATAAGAGTTCGCGCTCTCAGCCATGATTGCACGTGCACGTATAGACATATTGATCGCTCCATTAATTTACACTGCTTAGTTGATGTTTTTATTGAGCAACTAATTTTATCTTTTTGCTGATATTACAAATATTGCGCAAGATTTAACTTTTTAATCTAAGGTCACATATTTCACGTAATAGCGCGTTTTTTTTTACAAAAAAACTCCAAATAAAATTTTATTTTTCAAAATCATGCTCGATAATAAAAAGATAACAGCTCGATAACAAGAAAAGAGTATAAAAAAAGTCTGTATAAAAAAAGAGATCAATAAGATAAAATATATATTGTTACATCGCCAAATCAACCAATGTCAGATTCGTCTCTAAAATTACTACTACTAATTATAAGTGTCGATCGATTCAGTAAGCGGCTTACAATTAGTATAACCCGTACAGCATAAAATATTCTAGCAATATTGCAGCGACATTGGAATATTCCAGCTATATTGCAGGAACGTTGCAACATTGCTAAAATATTTTGCACTATAAAATCTTTGTACTCCACAACAAAACGATGTCACGATGATGTGTTGTACTCCAAAAAAAAGCACGAATCATACTATATATTTATAGCAGAGAATAGGTGAGTCAACTATTCGTTCATATAATCGAAAATATTTGTTGCGATATGTTCCTACAATACAGATCAAATGTTGCACTATTACTGAAATATTTTGTATGCTAGGAGCATTTACACTAATATAATAATATTCCATTTAATGGCTTATAAGTTCCGGATGGATCTAATAAAAACCTTTAAATATGAAGTTAATTTAGCAGTTTTATTGAATTGAAAAAAGAATAGGAAACGCGAAAAGAACAAAAATGAAACAAAAGCGAGTAAAAAAAATATATAAATTCTCAGCTTTTTATCACATATGAAAAGTGAGAAAATTTTTCATGAATTACACCCGTACAGTACAGAATTCAATTACAACATTCCAGATATATTGCAGGAACGTTGTAAAATTGCTGTAATAATGTTGCTGGGATGTTTTGTGCTGTATGGGATATACACACTTTCAGGCAATGGAAGAAATACAATTTTGAATTGAAAAAATTAATTATTCACCTCATGTCTTTATAATTTATTTTATAATATATAAATCTGTCTCTTATACACATCTAGATGTGTATAAGAGACAGCCTATATACATGTACGATTTAATTGTTAATATTATTCGTATATCGGGAATGTGCCGTCACTTCGTCTCGCCTCGTTAATCGTTGATGTCAGTTCGCGTCGATAACGGTCAGCACAAATAATATCAATATCAATTACACGATATCGTTCTGTCGGTCCATCGCGAATCCCGTTTGTCGACGATTGTCGTACCGATATAACCGATAGTACACGATAGTACGACATGAATCGAGCGGTACGCGGAAAAAGGGGAGAAGGGCGGCATCGATGCCGACGGAGAGGAAACGAGAAGCTCGCGTGGTTCGCGGCAGCCAATCGCRTTCGAGGATTGTGGTCCGACACGAGTGCGCCGTTGGGGGGGGGGGGACGGCCAGCTGGTCGCGCGGCGTGGTGGGACGCGATGCCGCCGTTGTCACCGTTTGGCTGCGTGATCCGTCTCGAGCCGGGTTCAGCCGGAGCGGAGTGCAAATTTCCGTGTATATCGTCCGTCTTGTTTAACGCGTGAGTGTACGCGCGATAAGGTACGCGCACGGATATTGTCAGAATTCGTCGGAGTTGGCGCGTGAACGTAAAAAAAAAAAAACGAAAGGAGAGAGGAAAGAGGTTGGGAGGGGCGAGAGGTACGCGCCGCTACCGCTGCAGTTCCTGCCAGTTCCGATCGGCGATGCCCCGTATAAGTGTGCCCGCTCGCTCGTTCGGCTTCGTGCAGCGTTGATCGTAACGAACTCGGCGAATCGTTCTCGTTCCCGGAGCATTTCCCGCAGCTTTTCTCGCGCGAAGATACAAGCGGCGAGTTCGCGAGCGAATCTCCATTCATCTCCTTCTCTCCCGGCTGTTGCGGTCTGTCATCGCTCGGAGCTTCCGTCGACACGCGACCGCACTCCTCTCTCTCACCTCACGGAGAGACGTCCAAGTGCGCGTGCACTCGCCAACAGATTACGCCGACGTCGACAAGATGAACTACGGGGACATGTCGAACGTTGATCCGGCCAGGTACGTTGCGGGGTTTCCCCCGTTTTAACACACGGCTATCGCTCCCCCGCACGAAACGCGCCTCCCCGTTTGATCTCGAGTCCCTCTCGCGAGAACCGCATCCCGCGGGAAGTTGCGCGGCCGCGTTTTTTTTTTTTTATACCGAGCACCTACCTACGAAAATATTTCGTACGGTCACCCGCGAAGTCGATTGGCCAACTTCGGAGCAATGTGGTCGGGCGAGCTAAATGAAATCGTGCTTGAACGTTGCAACATAATCCCGGCCACGTACGGCAGGGCCTTAACTTTTCCGCAACAAGACGATCCGCGTGCGAGAAGCCGCTGCTCGCGAGACTCGCGTGCGGTTATTCGTTCCATTTCGAAGCATGTTGTACGCGAGAGCTATGATCGCGCGCGAGCTTTTTTTTTCCTCCAAGAATGTGCCCCCGTCGCGCTTTACGCAACGTTTCCGTGGATGTATTTTTTTTTTGTATCGGATACTTTTCTCTCATGACTGACAGAGTTACGATGACGCGATGACTAGACGAGTTGTGTGTGTGTTAGAACAGTAAAAAAAGCAAGATGTCTCGGGAGAAAGAAACGTGTATTTCGTTGGCAATCTTCTTTTTCAAATAATTTTGCGACTTGTATCAGCAACACAGATTGCAAAATGTGACGAATGTTGAAACTAGCTACAGTGCACGCCATGTCGAACGGCTCATACACTCGCAACTATGTAATTATACGCTTGCCGTCACTAATGACGGCGAGCGTATAATAACTTTCAGTTCCGGTTTAAGTATTTCTTAATCGAACACGCCATGTTTGTATTCGAACTCGAATTTTGGAGCTTTTCAGATTTTCGTGTGAAAGGTTGAGAAGTTTGAGATAAATAATTATTTTTTAACGATATTAATAAGCTATTTATTGATATGATGAGCTCTCGAAATATTAACAATAATCAATTAATTTTAGGGCTAATAAGAACAATGCCGCAGTTAACAGAGCGTAATCAATTAATGTAATTTATTTATATTTATCTATATTTACAGACGTTTCGACTTTCCTTTAGGCCATCCTCAATGTATGAAAGTACATTCTTGCACTGAGAGAAAAGTATTTGGTATTTGTGACTATAATCACATGGTAAAATAATTATGGTTAGGAGCATCATTTTTTATAGTCATTACTTCTATAATGTTAGTAATAATAATTATATTAATAGTTCTGCTAAAAAATATATATGATTGGCATGAAAGAAATGTATAGTTGTCCCCCTTAGGGGGATAACTATGTATTTCTTTCATGCCAATTAATATAATTATTATTACTAACATTATAAAAGTAATGACTAAAATGATGCTCCTAACCGTAATTATTTTACCATGTGATTATAGTCACAAATACTAAATACTTTTCTCTCAGTGTGTCAACGTTCGATGTTCAAATGGGTTTACGTTAATGTAATCATTAACGTAAACCCATTTGAACATCGAACGTTGACAAGAATGTACTTTTATACACTGAGGATGGCTTAAAGGAAAGCCAAAACGTTTGTAAATATAGATAATAAATTACATTAATTGATTACGCTCTATTAACTGCGGCATTGCTCTTATTAGCCCTTCTAAGATTAATTGATTATTGTTAATTATTTTTTAATTACGTATACACTTTTTTACAAATATTATGAAAAATTATGAAAAGTGTATGGCTAATACGTTTAACTAGAACTATAGTTTTAACTAGGATACTTTTAACTAGAAATTAACAACGCCGAGTGTACCCTCGTCGAAATGAATACACTTCATTGACTTGTCTGGTCAGAGGTGATGTAAAACCAGATGAAACTTGAAATATAACTGGTTCCGCGTAATGCTGAATTATCTGAATGATTTCTTTGGAAGCATATATTTTTTGTGCTAAAATGTCAACTATCTTTTAAGGATATCTATTTTCCCGTATAATCCCTGCTAAAAGTTTACAATTATAAATGTTAATATTTATACTTTCATATAATAATATATATATATATATATATATATATATATATATATATATATATATATATATATAAAACGGTTGTATGAATAATATTATATTTTTATTTAGCAATACATTAATTTACTTTATTTAATGTATTTGCTATTATTCTTTATTATTATAACATTTTAACTTAAAAAAAATGATAAAATCTCATTTTTCTTGCATAAATACTTCAAGTATTCAATACGATTTATGCAGAGATTAGTTGTTATGTAAATAAATTGTACAACTAATTAAACTTTAAACTGAACAAACTAATCTAATATATCGTGCAATGAAACTGTACAATATTTACTTAAAGTATTTATACAAAAATTTTTATTATTATTTTGTTTTTTAAGTTAAAGTATTATAACAATAAAAAATAATAATAAATAACAGTAAATAAACTATAAAAATATATTGTTAATAAAATAATTTTATTCACACAACTGATTCATATATGTATATTGTATATAATTTTATCAATTTTTAGTATCAATTTTTATATGGAAAGTAAAATATTTATACATTTTAAATCTTTTTACAGGAACTGTAATACAACCTTAAGATTATTATTTAATATAGTATTCTCAATACACAGTCAAGCAATGTCCCTTTACAAAATCTTTTCGAAACTTAAAACAAATAAAAACAAATAAGTTTCATAATTAGATATAATTTAAATATTTATTTTATATTAGAGATGCTCCACTTAGAATTTCTTTTAATAACATGCATAAAAAAATATCGCGCAAAGGTTTATGACAACAGTATAGTACGTGATGCAGCTTTTATCGATTTTCTTTAAACTAAGTCATTTGGCTCTTTGAATAGAATTCGTGTCTTTGATTGTATCTGAAAATTGTAAGGCGGTATAATTTTACGAACAAGAAACTCTTAAAAATCTTTTATTAATTATATAGTTATTTTATTAATTATCTTTTATTATTTAATATTTTTTAAATCTTTTATTAATTATCAATAGTACATTAATTATATGTATAATTTAATAATAATTTTAATATATTATTAATAATATAATTATAATATAATTAATATAATTATTAATATGTATAATTAATATAATATAGTGTATAATTATATATATTTTTTATTATATGTCATTAATATATTAATGATATATATTAATTATATATATTAATTGTAATATTATATATTTTATTATTAATACATTTGAAAAATTATATATAATTTATATAATTATATATAATTTTTTACAATGTTAATTTTATGAATGTTATCTACATTTTTAATACGTTTTTAATAACCATTTGATCGAATTAAAGTTGTTTTCTTTTTTAAACAATACCGAGATATCTATACAAGTTATTAATTAAAATATTTTTTTAATACTATTTTATTATATATTTAAGAAGAATACATTTGCTATACAAACAAAAAGAATTTAAAAACGATAAAGTAAAAAATGACAAAGCATAATGTTAAATAAAAAAAATTTTTTTAATTAAAAAATTGAATAAATATTAAAAAATAATGAAAAAATTGTTACACAAACACACTTACATAATAAAATTATGTACATAAACATTAAATATATATATATATATATAACGTCATAAAATTATACACATATGTATACATATACATATATGTACTATTATAATTATACATGTGCGCTGATTATGAAATATATTACACGTGTATATTTTGCAACTTTTATTTATTTATTTATTATTTAAAATTGTTTCTCACACATATATGATCGTAGCTATTTGAAAAAAATTGGATGCAAAAAATATGATTGATGGTCACGTGCGCATCGAGGCACAAAGTAGCATTCGAAAGAGTGAATTTGGAAAGAATCGCCGGCGCAATTTTACACGAAGCACGTCCCGCCTTTCGGTCTTGGTCATCGTCTGTAGAAAGTCTGGCATTAGCTGTGACTTTACCCGTGACACCATTGTCGCGACTTTGCCGTCCCGCGATATCTTTTTGTAATAGCGAAATCAAATAATGATTTGAACGCACACGTAAATTTGTCACGACAAGTGCGAGTCCATTTATTGACTTGCGCTTATTGACAGAAATATTTACAATATATTCATCGATTATAATGATGCGCAATTAGTGCTAAAGAATCTGATCAAAATTTTCTTTTCGTGATCGTATTACATATGATCAGGATCCGTGATCAGGATGTTCATAATAATGCGACAACATTTGTTGACATCGTGATCTGTTGAATATTAATATAATAAACTCGTAATAAGATTGTGATTTGACCTTTTCTGGCACTTTATTTTAAAAAACAAGTTTACAATGACGTTTCGGTTAACTATATATATATATATATATATATATATATATATATATATATATAAAATATATATATATATAGTTGTTGTTATTGATAAACTTGAGAAGGACTGGAAAGTGACCAGTCAAAACGTCGTTGTAAACTTGTTTTTTAAAATAATGCCAGAAACGATCAAATCACAATCTTATTACGAGTTATTTATTAACTGGCAATTAGAAAGAATTTCTACCTTTGATTAATATAATAAAATCACATGATAAAATTTGATTCGACATCTTCATAAAAACCGAATGTATGAAAATATATCTTCATAAATGTATATATAAATCTCTGATTGTTTTTGGATTTTATTGGAAATATTAGACCATTGCTCGAAGAATGATTTATATACATATATTATCATTTCTAAAAATTTTTGTTATTTGTATTAAAAAATTACTTAGGAAGAAAAGATGCGTATTGAAAAAACTTATTAATCGGACATTCACTGAAAACAGGTTATAAAGTAATACATAAACATTTATAATCAATACTTTTATAATGCAAATATCGCACATTTGCGTACACATGCTGTTTACCAATTCAATTCGTATTTTAAATTTATATTCATTGTATTCTTTTGTTCTTACTGTCATATCGTTATATATTATGAATTGTGAAATAAAACGGTATTTTCAACTTATTTTTTTATCATTTTCATATATATTAGTTCCTTATACAGATATATAGATATGATCATAAAAATTTTACGCTTGTAGATCACATATATTATATTTAAAAATTTTTCGGTAACGGAATATCAATGGCTGCGTTTAGCAAAAAAGCAGTTTTGTAATTGTTGTAAAATTTTTTAATATGATTGGTTGTTGCCCTTGTTTCTTATTGGCTCTAAATGTATGAACCAATCATATTAATAAATCTCACAACAATTGCAAAGCTACTTTTTCTGCTGAACACGGCCATTGTCTTTTATTTGCTGCCGTTACAATTCGACGATAAAAGTTGTGATAAATACACAAAGTTATAATTTTTTGAAATATTTTAAATAGATTTACCAAAAGATTAAAGAAAATATTTTCGTTATATATAACAATTTTGCAGTGTAAATTATTATTATTGTACATATAAATAAAAATAAAAATAATACATAAAAAAGTTTTTAAAATTTCAAAATATTAAAATGATTTTATGAATCGCTTATTTTCATGTAATGTGCATAAAAATACAAATAAATATTTTTTCTAGCTTTTGATTTTGGAAAAAGGAGTTAATTCGCATGTTAATTTTAAGTGTTCGTTTTCAACTTCGCCATATTTTATCAAAAACGTCACATTTGTCTCTTCTTTTTTTTCTTCCTAATGATATGATAGGACATAGATATTTTTTTAGTTAGATAATAATTTTGGAACGCGCGCAGGGAACGAATTAAATGTTTCTTAACATTGCGTCGATTGAATATTATTTTTCTTTGTTCACTATAAATGCGAAGACTATTAATTGTTAGCATAGATACTTATCGTTTGTTGTTCCGTTAATGAAAAAATGAAGGCGGCTTTCCTTGTGTCTTGAATCTCGAATTTCTCCGAGGCGGCTCTAAAAGTTTCATTGTCAGCTTCGGAAAGGTCAAACAATTGTCTGTTTTGGCAAACTTGAAATACCGATGACGTAACTTAAACCAAGGAATGTCGTTAGTGTGCACTTGCCGTAACGCCCACGCGACGCTGGTTACCTATCATTCAGTGACGTTAAATGATAAAAATTTGATAAAAATTTCGTTATTTTTATTATATTTTTGTAATGTTTTAGTAATGTTAAATGACTTTAAAATTTAATGACTTTAAAAAAATTTAATGAAATCAGTGAATTTTGTGTGACATAAAGTCGAGTATTTCAATTAATATATAAATATAATTAAATATAATTTTGTAATTGTATACATAATAATTATCAGTCTTTAAGTATATTCTTGAAAATTATAGATAATGTGTGTGTGTGTGTGTGTGTGTGTGTGTGTGTGTGTG